>JBCJKH010045308.1:27220-42610 GCA_039877255.1 Loriculus beryllinus | reverse complement strand
TGAAGCCATGCTGGCTGTCACCAAGCACCTCATTGGTTTTCATGTGCCTTAGCATGCCTTCCAGGAGAATCTGCTCCGAGATTTTGCCAGTTACAGAGGTGAGACTGACTGCCCTGTAGTTCCCTGGATCGTTCATTTTCCCCTTCTTGAAAATGGGGGTTATATTTCCCTTTTTCCAGTTGTCAGGAACTTTACCTGACTGCCATGATGCTTCAAATATGATGGCCAGTGGCTTAGCAACTTCATTCACCAGCTCCTTCGGGATCCGAGGATGGTTTTCATCA
This sequence comes from Loriculus beryllinus, assembly GCA_039877255.1. Taxonomy (NCBI): domain Eukaryota; kingdom Metazoa; phylum Chordata; class Aves; order Psittaciformes; family Psittacidae; genus Loriculus; species Loriculus beryllinus. The sequence goes on along the minus strand of JBCJKH010045308.1, from coordinate 42,326 downwards.
GGTCCCATGGACTTGTGTACATTCAGGTTCTTTATACGTTTCAGGCTGAAATTTTTAACTAGAATTTGGAAAGTTGTGTTGCTTGTGAGCCATATTTAGATTGTGAAATGACGTGTTTCCTATGAATATCTGAAAAAGGATCAGGTAGTTTGTATGAAATTCAGACTCCCTAGGGAGGTGTTTTCATAACTGTTGTGCTGCTCTGGGTAGGAGAAAGAAAGTCAAGTATGGGTCCCTGGCATGCAGTGCTGTTTAATGCCTCAGTGCAGCACTAAGTAGAGGATTAGTGAGGTTGTAATAAGCATTAAAGTTGATTTAGGATGAGAAATTTTTGTACACAATAGTTGGAAAAATATATTTAATGCAAAAAATAGATATATCACTGAAGCTGTTGATTCTTGCGTGATGAGCTGAAGATTTCATATGTAAATGGGAGATAGGCTGTGATTCAGACTTCTGCACAGAGGTTGTTATGTTACAAATGTTAATATCCAGCAGTCAGTGCTCAGAACTTATATCTTCATTTTCAGCAAGATGTGAAAAACAGTTCATGGGCCAGATATTAATTGATGCCTACTGACATAAGCCCTTAAAAACAGTGAAGAGCTAGCACCTTGCTATTTTATCCTATAGAGTGCAGTGCGGTCCCCAAACCAGTCAAATTTTGTATGCTGTAATGAACACATGCTCTAAATATCCTATTTTGCTAAAGACAAAACCCCTTTCCTGCCTTTTCTTTGCAGATGGTAAGTTTTGAGCTGTTTATCCATGGCTCTGGCAAAAATTTTTCTTTAGCTGACATTCACAGAAACCTTCTACCTACAGAGAGGCTACATGATTTGTTAAGAGACACCTGGGCATCATCCTATTGGAAGGACATACGCTTCCATGAAGAAAATCAAATGCTTATGTTTTCTAAGTATGTCTGTGAAATAATGTAAAAATTAGATAGGAGATTTACGCCAATTTTCCAGGCTATTTTATAAAGTTTAATGAAATATTAAAAGCAGAGGTGATGAATCATACATAAAGTTCCAGTTCATTATGAATCAGCTGGCATTTTATTAGAGTTACTATGAAGCATCTGATGTTGGAGTTAAGTATCTGTAAACCTTAGGAAAAGGTTCATCATGCACAAAAGTAGCAGTTAGTAGTAGCTGTTCAGCCTTGATGATAGGTGACAACTCTGTTGCTCACTTGAACAGCAGTGAGAAGGAATAGAAACTGTTTTAGTTGCTGAGTTATACCAGCCTAGTTTTTTGTCTGCTGCTTGGACTCTTGAGTGGGTTTCTCTTCAAGGACTTCAATTTTTTAAAGGACATAAACTCTTATTACCATGAACTGTTATTTAATAAAACTACATCTGGGTCCTTGAATAGTGTAAAGCCAAAGGATCATAAAATAGATCCATATTTCTAAAGTCAAAAGGCAGGATTTTTGCTTGGGGAGCTGGTTCTACAGATAGTGAAGCAATGCACAGAAGTTATCACTCTGAAGAAATTAATTTAATTTTTCTCCCCAAACAGTGTACTTTCTTTTTGCTTTTAACCTTGATCGTTGCATTAATAGATGATAAAGGCACTGATGGGAAGAGCATAAGAAAAGTGCTGAGATGCTGGAATACAGTGATATGAGGACACTTATATCACAGAGCAGATAACCTGTTTGCTTTTATTTGTGAGCTTTCAACCATGAATGTAGAAATGGCACTCCACAGTTATTGATCAGCTTACCCCACTGTCTGCCATTAGAAAGTGCTTCACTTAGACCTACTGCCAAACAAAGGACATTGCAAACAGATGCCATGGAAAACATGCCTTACGTATTGCTTGCTCAATGAGCTAGAATATTGCATTAACTTTGCAAGGCTTCTAATATTTCAAGAATTACAAGTTAAGTGATTTTAAAAATCTCTCACTCAACAGCATTATCATGGACGGGCTATTTATGGTATCTGCATGAGTAAACTGATAGCAGCCTGGTTGCTTATTGTGGTCCTCCAAATTCATTCTCTTAATAGCTTATTGGAAACTTCAGTGGGGACAGTGCTTTTGTGTGGTGTCTCATCATTCCTCATACAACCATCTTTCAAATAATTAAAGCTACTTCACTCTATCAGAAGGTGCAGCTCAAACTGGTATTTTTCAGTCATTAGGCAGCTTTCAATTTTGCAACAGGAGTATGTTAATGGATTTGGAGGAGTAAATCCTGTGCTGGCCTTGTATTGTAGGTCCCAGATTGGACATCGTAAGATGGTATCTGCTCCTAGGTTCTGTAAATTTTACACTGGGATACCCAAGGCTAAGAATCCCTCTCTGAAGAAGGAAAGCAGTTAGATGGAAGCCAGTAGTAAGGAGTACAAGCTGTGCAAAAGTGCTGTAGAAAGGGAAGAGATCAAGGACAGAAAGACTGGAGTAGCCTGGGTCAAAGCAAGATGCCAAGGCAGAGAGAGCAAGGTCCTGGAGAGACATCTTGGATACATGGGTTATACAGGGCAATGAGAAGGGGATTGAAAAATGGGGTGCATCTTCCAGTGCGAATATCCTGCTCCTGAAGACCAGTCATCTCTTCATGTACCCGCAAATTCATGGGGGATGTAGTTAGAATTGATGTTTTTAAGCTGAATGTAGACCTTTCCTTGCCCTGTTCCCAGCTTTGGCTGTGGCTGATATTTCTCAACCCTGAGTAAAATAATTTGAAATAATGCTGTTGTTTTCAGACAAGCATGTCATTTGTTTTACCGGTCTGTAGTTGATTAATTTGCAAATGATATTCCCAATAAAGTGCTTAGAAGTAGATAATTACAACTATATTAACAGTTACCGGGGAAGCAGATGGTATTCTGAGAAGCTGCCATGTAGAATTAGTGCTGATGCTCTACTGTAATGTACCATATACCCCAGCAACCCACAAACAGCAAACTAAAATCCTGCTGATATTCCAGATTGTAAGTAAATTGTGCTATTGCTTCACATTTGGTTCTTCTCTGAATTTTTATGTGTGTTTTCTAGATAGCGACAGTGTTCAGTGAGCTGCTCCTTTTTATGTTCAGTCACATAATATTCCACCTCTGTATTTTGTGTTTTCTTGGTACTGAACCCACCAAAGTGAAGCTTCTAGACTGTATGTCAGTGTTTTTTCCACCCTGCTACTAGATACTCTGAAGCATAGGTTAAGGCTGTACAAAGAGGGACTGACTTGTTCACACTGAAATTCCCTGGGAGGTGCTAAGTTAAAGAAGCTTGGAAGTAGATGGGCCCATTTCACATGCCCACTTGTGCCCACACTCTCCTTTTCCCCTGCTTCTTTTGTTAACTCCATTGTGCTGCCTGATAAAATGTGACCCTTTTTAATGCTTCCAGTGATCAAGAAGAAGGCCCCAACATCACTGCAGTTCCTCTTGCACCTCTTACCCTCAATAGCTTCTGTTTTAAGCAGGCTGGTTACACAAGCAATGACAACACGCACCGGGGTTGGAGGTTGCAGCTAAGTTGAGGTTCCTGCCGCAGGCCAGATGAGTGCTGCTAGCATCCAAAGACAGTGCACTGCAGCCAAATGGCTGTGAGCCTGTTCAGAGGATGGTTTCCTTATTTAATTCCATTTCCTTATTTAATGTATTTGTCATCTACATTTTTAAATAGAACTGACCACTTTCAGACTGCTTAAAACCATTGGAAATAGTTGCTAAAAAGATTTTCTTAATTTTTTTTTCCTCCTGAGTACTTTTCTTTGGTGTAACTGTTTCTAAAACAAGCACTTTGCAGGAAGTCTATGGTATAAGTGTATGAACATACAACACAGGCACTTTTTGCATAGAGGATCAGACAAGAAGCTTGGAGTCTTTTGGGTGAGTCGTGTTGCTTATTGCCTGCCTGGAAATACCTGGGTTTAGTACAGCTGAACAGGACCCAGACTGACATTGTTTTATTCCAGGCTTGTGATGAAACCAGGATGGAGCTGGCAGATGTGATGCTCCCCTTTCTCAGCCAAGTAAAAGACATTTGTCAGAAGGCTCTTAGCATAGCCTGAGTTGGAACCTCCTTAAAAGTACAGTGTTTTGCAGCCAAGTGCAAATTGAAATGGTTCTGTGTTGTTTTGCTGGTTTGGCGTGACAGAGGCTTGCATGCGTGTGTCTGCTCACGAGTGCATGAATCAACATGAGCAGAAGCAGCTCAGGCATAACAAGACAGCGGTGGAAAAGCAGGGCAGCTGGAGCAGCATTTGAAATGTAATTCTGAGGGAAGGCTTAAAAACCCCCAGCCCACAGAAACAAAACACTTTTTAGCATGAATGAAGGCCCAAAGGAGGGTCTCAGCCTACTGAAGTAGGAGAATGTTTCATTCTTGTTCATGGTTATGAGGGAGTATCTCCTATACTACCTGTGAGGAAAAAGTATTGCCTTCCAGCCGTACCCGATTCCCTAAGCAATATATTTTTGAATGGAAGCTGCTGCCGGATGCTGAATATTAGTTAATTGCTTCAGTCAAAACAGCAAATGCTGTTGCCTGCCCTCCTGCATCTGTAAGTGAAGTGAGTGGAATTAGCATTGCTGGCTTTCAGGACATCTTCAGGCAAATGGAAGAAAGAGGACTTTGTCCGATAAGGTCTCCTGACCCTTGAATACTCTTCCCAATTTGCATCAAAGTATGTCTCTGGCTTCCTTCCCGGCCTTGCTTCTCTTCGTTGAAATGAAAAGTTATTGGATTTATTATAAGAAGGGCAAGAGTGTGACAGGACGGTTTGTTTTTAAGGCTGTGTAGCATGTCCTTCTAAAGGATCCCCTTTTCCACTGCTTTAAAACTTCAACCATATTCCAGAAAAACTTTCCAGCAGAATTTCCTTGTAAATACTGTATAAAGTTAGCAACTTTCTGAAGATGAAGTGCTGAAAAATATGCCGTTCTGCTCTTTTTAAGAAACACTTCAGACTTCTTGAACAGCTTGTGCTTCAGTGCAGTAGTTTGATAACTGGCAGGGAGATAGTGTCCATTGTCAAGGATGCTTCTTTTGCACTCGTGAAAACCAAGCCCATTTTTAAGTAGTTTATGAATCCTAAAAAAGAAAAAGATTGGTATGTGTTCTTTAAAGATTTTATTTTATTAGGGGGTTTCATGTTACAGTTGACTCTTTCTGTCTGTACTCAGGTTGGTAGAAGCCATAGTGTCTGCCTCAGTTGCAGGTGAGTAACTGGTGGAAGACAAGTGAATCTCAGATGGATGTAATCTATTTGGGCTGCACCAAGCCTGGCTGGCTCCGGGTTTCAGAGCTGAAGACAGACAAGTTTGTGATGTGATCTAGTGCAGGAAATAAAACTGGTGGAAGTGCAAAAGAGGGAGAAGCCAGACCTCAGTAAGTGGGTAGAGGGAGAGATGGGAAGATGGGGTAGTTGGCCAGGGACTTCAGCAGAGTGGGACTGTAATGAAAAAGAGAGACATGTAATGGAGAGTTGGAGAATGATGCTGGGGCTGGCTTGATGAAGAGCCTTAAAAAAAAAAATGGGAGGGGTAGGACTAATACTTGAGGGCGTTGCACAAGAATGGGGAATCCTGTATCCAAAGAGTTACATGTGAAACTGGAATTGAGTGCCCAGTAAGGTTATGTGGATGCAAGGGAAATTACCTTTTCCCTAAGAGGCATGTGGGGAACTGGAACTGGCTAAAAAAGGGAACAGGGGAAGGGGAAGAGATCATTTGGATAAGGGCCTGGTGCGAGAGGGGAAGTTCTGTGAACGTGTTGAAAAGCACTGGAGAGGGATGTGTGAGAGGCTGGAATGGGCTGATTCTGGGACTGGGTAAGTGTTAAAAGGGGGAGAGAAGAGAGTTCACACGGTGACTTGGGAGGGCATAACATGGGCTGGTCAGGTAAAACATATGCATCTGGAAAGGAGAGGGGAAAAGATGGATAACTTTGAAAAGATTGGGTGTTGAAGAGTGAAGACAAAGAGGGTGGTTGGTTCTAGCAAGGAGACTGGAATCGCTTTGAGATTTGTAAGGAATGTAAACTGGGAAGGTCATACTCATCTGTCTTCCGCTGTTCCCAAACACCTCTAAATTCTCCTGGTAAGAGTGTTTGTCATCCATTTTCAAGTGTTTGTCCACATCAGTGAGGATAATACATTATTGCTGTCACTCTACAAGCTGCAGAAGACTACGTGGTATAACTTAACAGTCAAAACTCTTGTTGAGTAAGTGGGAGGGTAACCACACAATACTACACATTTCTTGTGTTTCCTGCCCTACCCATCGCAAGGGGGTTGGAACTAGATGATCTTAAGGTCTTTTCCAACCCAAACCATTCTATGATTCTATGAAAATGCATGTAAAAATCTCCAATAAAAGCATAAGCTTTTGAATTATGAAGAAATGGGGGAATTGAGGTTATTCATGCAATACTGATTTGCCCCTTACACATTGTAATAGCTTTGTACTCATGATGCCACATTGTTGCCTCAGGTTTTAAGCCTCACTGATTGTGCAGGGCAGGTGATGGTAGGTGGGTAAGCTGGGGTTGTAGTCGATGGGACTGTGTTGTCCCTTGGAAGAGGTGGAAGAGGTTGGTGGTGAATGGCAGTTATGGTCAGGAGCTTCCAGGCTTCTGGTTAGTTACTGGGCCCCTAAAATTGGGTTTTGTCTCTTGTTCTGTCACAGATTCCACTGTGATGCTAAGCCCCTTAAATCAGACTTTTTAAAGACGATTGCTAATTGCATGTTTCACATTTTTCTGGAAGCCCAACCTCAGCCCTGGGGCCTGTTTTGCAGAAGAGCATAGCTGTGACTGAAAGCAGTGAACCTCATGCTTTGAAGATACAAAGCACTGCATAATGTTAAAGACTGAAAAATCATGTTCTGGACATCTTAAGGCAGGCTTTCCTAAATTAGTGGGTACTTCTGGCTTTAATTTATCTGTGCCTAAGCTCCCCATGTATAAAACAGAATAATCAGTCCCTCAACTCGCAGGGATTTGGTGAAGATTAGTGAAGTGTCTGTGAAGCCCTCACTTTAGTGATGAGTGCTATAGAAAAGCCCATAAGGAAATTAATAATTTTGTCTTCAGAGCACTATTTGAATAGTTAGCAGGAAACAAGCTGTAGGGCCGTACCCTGAACAATGATAAGACAAAATATTGAATAGTAACTATTAATTCAACACCATCCATCCTGTGCTGTGAGGAAGAACTGCACTTAAAAAAAAAAAAAGTTAAAAAAATTAGGCTGTATGATAATGTATATGCAAAGGATACGAAATTACGTTTGCATCAGCAACCATAATTCTTTCATTGCCTAATGTTGGAGCCTTGATTTTATAGCCTGAAGAGCATTCTTTTTATCAGAAGGCAATTTTTGTGTGTGTGATGCAGTATTTTAATGGGATTGTGACTTTTAGATATTTTTAAGAATTGTTTTACTCAATGCATAGGGAAATTGTGGGGAATTTCTGGCACTGACATTTAGTATCTTATTTCCCCTCTGCTAAAGGTCCTACCTTGTAGCGTTTGTCCAGGGCTAGCAGCATTTACTAACACAGCTGAAAGCACGGGGAATGCTTGAATGAGGAAGGAAGGCAGAATCATGCCATCCATTTTTCAGGCAATTATAAGGAGGTATCTTGCAACCCACATTGACTTTCCCTAAGATCAGAAAGCCCTTTTCAGGGGAGGGAGGGAAAAGCAAAGAGGGTGAATTCAACCACACCAAGGCTAAATTACACATGGAGCCATGAGAGAGCCCAGAAGAGTAGCACGCACGAATCCTGCTGAGGAGGTTGTTCTTGTGAAGTGATGCCCTTCTCGCAAGGTGCTGATCCTCTAGTCGTTAAGTGTAGAGGGCACTTAGCCCCCAGCAGGATCAGTCTCTTGTTTCCTGCTGTATCTGTCTGACTCTTACTCAAATCTTACTTGATTTTACACTTGTAAAGTTTTTTAGGTGCCATTTTAGGAACCAGCATCATAATTTCCCAGGGGTTTTCCCTGACCCTGTGAGTCTTTTTTAATGCTCACCAGTTCCAGACAGCGAACACCCATGGGGGTCTGTCTGGGAAGTGATCAGAAGCTGCTCTTGGGCGATGCTGTTTGAACCCAGAACAGCTCACGGCTGCCAGGACAGCCTTTTGTTAGCTGTGAAATAGTGTCAGATGAAAAAATTGCTGTGTTTTGATACACAATAAACACTTGAAATTTGTAAGTGTGGTATTACTAACTGCGTGGGTGCAGTCTTTGCCTGAACTTTCAGTAGTTATCATTAGAAAGATACAAGTTCAAAAGGAGGTGTTAACCAGCCCTTCTTCCATTTCTGTCTCAGAAGTACTCATTTCTTTATAGATGGACATGTCTCAGCTCGCTGAGAAGAATACTCCGTAAAGACCACAGAAGTTAAAGGACATGGAATAAAGTATCTATTTACATCTTTTCATGAGTGCAGGAAGCTAAATTAGTAACCTCTCTGTTCAGAAATACTTTTTTAATATCCGGATCAGGAGGTTTTGATCTAGTCTGTATTTGGAAAATCCTGATATAAGCAAGGCGGTAGTCTGTTGCTGAAGTGCTTAGCCACAAATTGTTCCAGCTGTTCCGTGATGATAGCAGACTTCTGATGGATCGTACAATATGGAGGTCACAGCTAATTTTATCTCCATGTGGTTTCTTGCCATTGGACTGTAGGGCTGTGTAAGACATGGGAAAGGGAGTTGGACATACTGTATTTCTACCTGTCAAACTCAGCTTTTGAGCTGTTCGGAGTTGCTAATGGCAAAGCTTGCAGTGAAGCATGTACCTAGAATGCACTTTTTAGAGAAGATCTCAAAATATATAGGTAAATGGGAACAGTTACAGTGGAACAGCCTCTTGCCTTCCCTCCAGTAGCAGATGGTAACCGACAGTGGTGAAGGCCAGCAGCTTTGTAATCCTGCAGTCTTTCTTCCTTTCAGCCACAAAGCAGCTCCTTGCAGTTTTGATGTGCCCTCTGTGATTCCCCTCAAATCGATCTGTACTGAAATACATCAGTTCTCCATCTTACTGTTTCTTTTTTCCTGAGCAATATCCTGCACCACCCAGTTCCACAGATAAATTAAATGAGTAAAGTCTGAGATAGTTGGGGTTTTCAGTGTGGAGAAGAGAAGGCTCTGGAGACATCTTATTCTGGCCTTTCAGTGCTTAAAGGGGGCATGCAAGAAAGATAAGGACAGACTAGGGCCTCTAGTGATAGTGTAGCGGTAGGTAATGGTTTTAAGCTGAAAGAGGGGAGATTCAGACTTGGTCTAAGGAAGAAATTTTTTATGTTGAAGGTGGTGAAACACTGGACCTACCACCAGAGAGCTGGTAGATGCCCCATTCCTGGAAACATTTGAGGTCAGGTTAGACAGGACCCTCAGCAACCTGATGCAGTTGAAGGTCTTCCTGCCACTGGCAGGGGAGTTGGAACTAGATGACCTTTAACGCTCCCTTCCAACCCAAACCGTTCTATGATCCTGTGATTCTAAATGTTGCACAGACACTTTTGCTCTTTCTGTGTCAATGCCTGAAATCCTGATCCGTATGTCCGCGCAGCCATATGGCCTTTCTAGTATGACCTGTCTCTGCCAGAAACTTCAGAAAATGCCTGGGAAGCTGGTTCCTTTGCATTACTGGGTCCAGCCGTAGGAGGAGGTGAAGCGGCAAACTAGCTGCCCTCTGTTCCGCCCTTTTCCATGTGAAAGCAGCCTTGGAGCTCTGTCTCCATTAGGAGCAGGCTGCTGATGCAGCTATACCCACACACTGCAACAGCAAAGCAGTGCTGGGTGGACTGCTGGAAATAGCTTGTCCTGGCAGAACGGCTCTTTTTGACAAGATAGCTGATCACAGCAGCCCCTGCCCTGCCCCTGCAGAGCAGCAACCCCAGCAGAAACTCTGCTCTGGCAGCGTGGCTGCCTTTGTGCAGCTGCCCTTACCTGTTTGTGCTGGTCAGGGACTGCTCACCTTGTAGACACAGGGTGAGACCCCTTGTGCCTTGGGGGGACCTTCTTTCTGCTTTATCCTCAGCACTGTGGGATTTTCACTGGCGGCAAAAGCACGGTTAGAGTGTGGTTTGAGCCTCCCAACTTTATTACAGTCATCTGTAATAAAAATTCACTCACCTCCTTTCCTATACTTTGCCTATAAATTTCTTGACTTCCCGCTTTCTTTTCCGGAGCATGGTGTTCTTTCCCATTTTGTTTCCGCATGAACAAACACTTTAATTCCACTGTTCCACAAGAATTGCCCTCTTACTGCAGCTGGGGAAACCCAGAGGACCTCACCACAGAGGTGTTGGTGCAGCAGGCTTGGCCCTGGTCTGTGCAGGGTGCTCTCCTCCCTCTTGCCAGCAGTCCTGATGCCATTCCCTAGGCAGGGTTTACTCCATTTGCATAATTCATCCTCTGTTCTAATATGGCTCTGTTTTTTCTTTGGCTGGTGTTTTATCTGAATGATTGCAGTGTAAGATCTGTGTAGCAAACAATTACATTTTCAAAATAAGGTTGCAGGCTGGAGGATGTGACTGAGAATTAGAAGGGTTAGAAGACCCAGTGGGAGTTTTCCTGGGGAGATTTGCACTTTACATAGGAGCACAGGAAGTGCTCTACAAGATGAGATTTATGGGCTGCCTAGGCAGTCTGGCTCTGACAGCGGCAAAAGAAGATGATGCAAGGATTTGGATAGGAGCCTGGCCACCATTCTCCTCATTTCTGTCTTCCCCAGCTCCTGTGCATCCTTTGGATGAAGAGTGTTAGGTGGGAGCCAGGAGCGTGCCTGGGAAGCACACAGGCAGTGGGATTCGTTGGCAAGTAAACACAAGGCAGTGTGTGTACTTGTGGGAAGAAGGTTTTTTTTGCTGTGCAGAATGTAAAATTTCCTGACCCATCTTGCCTCCTTTGGGGTATGAGAGGAGAGGAATTACTTCAGATCAGTGGGTGTGTAAACAGCTGTATGATACATTGCTGCGACAGCACATGGAGGAGTAGGCCAACCGCAAGGACCTGTTAAAACAGTATTTACAGGATTTTTCCCTCCCTCCCAGAATGACTCCTCATTTCTCTGCAGTAGCAGGAAAGATTTTTTTCCCGTTGTTCTTTTTCCATGTGTGGCAGGTCCACGGGATTTTTCCCTTGATGTGTTTGCTTGTCACAAGCTGGCATCGAGCTTCCCCTCTTTTTTCAGATTCTGAGTTTCAAAGATAATGTTTGTCAGTCCAGTGGGATAAAGGTAGCATACCTTTATCACCATCATCGTCACCAATTATAGGAATCGCTAAGGCATCTGTCACCGTGGTAGAGAGATACTACAATATGCCTGTAAAGCATCTGGTTCTTTCAAGGGAAGGAACTAGTTCTAATTCCCTCTGCTTCAGTTATACATCTTTTGCTTATGGGTACTTGAATTCGTGTAGTTTAATTCAGGATTACACTCTTGGGGCCATTCCACTGTTCAGCACTTAGTAATGTAGAAGATCCACTGCCAGCTTTGAATTGCAGTTTGATAGTTTTAGTATTTGTGCTCAACCTCGTCTTCTCTCTGATAGTGAACTCCAGAGCGGGAGACCGTTTGAAATGCAAAATGTTTGGCCCAGTGAGTTCAGCTGTAGTTTCCATCAGGCTTTTATGGCCCCATTGTATGTAGCTGCTCCTTCTCCGGTGCAGACAAATAGGTGGAGCTGTGCAGAGTTTCAGCTGGGTTTCAGGAGTTGTCCCCATCTTTCAGATGCACACATGGTGTGTGCTGCTTGCCTCACTGGATATCATAAATACTGGAAGTTATAATAAAATTAGTAGCACAGATGTTCCTCTTACAACCAGTGCACCCTGTATACAATAATAATAATGAAATATATCCATTGCTGTTCTCGGCGGCACTAAATTTCCTCCAGTGAGGCATCTTGCTTTAATAATAAAACCACATTTTCTTAAACAGGGGAGTATCAGATTTACATTGGAAGTAAGTCACTATTTTCAAATAGCATCAAGAGAGCTATCCAGGATAGCTGTAAGACTCTTTAGGACAGCTGACTGTGCATGGGAGCTGCAGCCAGGTGGAGTGGTCCACTATTAGGCTTCATTTCTTTCCTTCATCAAAGCAATTAATGGGAGAGGGCTGTCGGCCTAAACTTTCGCTCTTTGCTGCCAAACGGAACTGCCTTGTTGGAAGGCTAGTCAAGGTTTAAAACAATCTATTGCAAACTGATGAAGTCTTTTGTTTTCCAGCTGTGGTTGTAGCCAAAGGTTCTGGCCAGGGACCTTTCCTCTACTAATCTGTCATGGAAAGCAGATTGCTCTGGAGAGGTTACAACCCAAGCCCTGATGCTGCATGTGAGTAAAGATAGGCGTGGGCTGATTGCCATCAGTGGGCATAACTTTGCACATGTTTATTTTCATGTTTTTCCTCAAGGAATGTGGACCTAATACGAGTGTGGTGCTATAACCCCCTACAGAAGTATCTGTTGTCATTACCCTGCTTACTGTAACTCTCTTACTCTTTGAAAGTAGTCCTTTTGACTCCTTTGTCTGAGTTTGCAGAATTGGGACCCTGCTGCCCTGCACTCTTAATTATCCACAAGGAGAAAAGTGCATGTGGTGACCAGGGCATGGCTGCAGTAAATGTTATCCTTCCAGGTGTAAAAGAGGTCAGGCGACAGTGAAAGAGGAAGAAAAATAAACGAAAAGGATGACAAAAAACTGTAGAGGTTAAATAGAATGAAAAATATAGGGGCAAAATTTCACCACTCATAATTCTCACCAATTCAACTCTTCCCTAGTAGCGTACCATTCATTTACATTGTCTGCATTAAATTTATCATCTCTAGGCTAGTTGGAAAATGGAGGTCAAATTTCATTTTGGCCTGCAACTTGATAAAAATGACCTGCAAAAGGTAGATGACAGGCTGTGATTTTATGCATTGGAAAATTGCAAAGATCAGATCCTATCTCCTGGGCGTCCTTTTTTCCCTGCATGTCTGATGCTAGCTCCTATCCATAATGTCTCACTTGGTGAGTGCCCTGATTTGTTGGATGGCTGGTCAGGGTTTAGAACAAGAGTGATCTGTTTGGAACTGGCAATCTCACTCAGCGTGGGTTGACGAGGCACCTTTTGCCATCTGAAATCTCCACTGAGTCACTAACAAGTCATAAAAATGCCAAGTGCATTGATGTGACAGTCCAACAAACTACTTGTTATAGTTCATTTAATCTCCAAATCAGTCTATTAATAGTAATTAATGATTCCTCAGCAGTTGTACTCACCATGTCTCAATAACTTTCAGGAGGCAAGAAAAGCCCTGTTAAAATGATTGTGTGCTAACAGAACTTGTGGATAGCAAAAGGGTGTAAAAATTAAACTCTGTACAGGAAGGGAAAAAGCCTCACACAAGCTTTTCTATTGCGCTTGGGGTATTTTGGGATCTACACCAAATAGAGACTGTAAAGGATTAGTCTGGGATTAAGAATCCTTTAAACTTAGGAAGTGCTTAACCTTCACTGTGTCTGCTTCTTCTGCTGTTTGCAATATTGCTCTGCCACTTTTGCAGGGGAACTCGTAGCAGAGCGGTAGTGCTGCAATGCAGCCCTCTCCACGTTGGGTCTTTTATGATTCAGTACTACTTTTGGTTTGCTTTGTAAAGATCATTGCAAGGGCTTATCTTGTGTAATTGTTTTACTGCCATCTGCATTACAGTATAATTACCTTTCAAAAATGGTAGATCTCTTTTGCTAATGTTTAAAGGCAAATAATAGGCAGCTAAATTGCAAGGTCTTGGGATGTAGCAGCACACATGCAGTAATAAAATGTGTGCTATATTTACAGCATATACTTCTGTCTCTCCCATTCGTTCTGCTTTTCTTTTCTTTCTTTGTTTCTTTTTTACCTTCCCCACCTCCTAGGAATGGTTGGTGGTGATTACGGGTTTTTCTCTTCCTTGTAGTTTTTCCCCTTTCCTGTCCTCTTTTTACATAGACTTAATCATAACCCGTGAGGGTTTTTTTTTTTAGCATTTGTTCTGATCCTTATCTGATAACTGTCCTACAGTTCAGGAAGGATGGATATTCTGGTGTTTTCCTTAACTATAGTGACAAACAGAAATATGGCAAATAAATTTAATACAGATTGAACTAAATAAAAGGAGTCTCAAAAAAAACCCAAAGAGGAGATGTAGCTATTCCTTATAAATAATCACTGCTAGCTTTTAAGTTTTAAGATGTATAACTATAATTGTAGATCTATCTGTCTGTTTTCTGCTTATAGCCTCTGAATGCCCTAAGGTTCATATGATAAACTACTTGTCTGATAATATCTTTTAAGTTTTCTATTCCCTGCAATTATTATATCAGGAATTACAGGAGGTGGCTTTAGTTACATGTGAACGCCTGTTCCCTGCCTGCTGCTGTAAATCCTGTATTACCTGAGAGGTTAAAATATGAAGGTGAGGACATTAAAAACGTGTCCAGAAAATGTAGATGACAGGAAAAAAAGAAAATACAGCGACAGAGGGGAAATACCATAGATAAAATGATAAGTCAGAGGAGTAAAGCATGACAAGACCATGATAGTTTGCATAAGTAATGAGAATTGAATTTGTGGTTTTTAAATTGCTGTTTAAATTCCTATTTGCATGTTTATCAGAAATCTCCTTTGCTTAAGTAAAACTGGCCTATATGCATTTGTAAAATCCATGTATAGCTCTGATTTTGTTAAATGGAAGAGTGTGATCCACTTAGAAAGCTGCATGTGCATGATTCTGTTTTAATAGTGGCCGTGTGCACAGGTCAGTGGCTGCTGGCTGGTGAGTGAACTGTGGTGGCACCTCTGAGAGGTAGAGTTGAGCATCACTCCAAAAGACACTGAATGAATACCTCAGGGGGTCCTGATCACCTGATAGTCATCAGCAGCACTATCAGGAGATGGAGAAACTCTGTGGTGAACAAGAGATCATAGAATCATCGAATCGTTAGGGTTGGAAAGAACCTTAAGATCATCTAGTTCCAGCCCTCCTGCCATAAGCAGAGACACCTCACACTAAACCATGTCAACCAAGGTTTCATCCAACCTGGCCTTGAACACTGCCAGGGATGGAGCACTCACAACTTCCTTGGGCAACTCATTCCAGTGCCTCA
>JBCJKH010045308.1:0-27026 GCA_039877255.1 Loriculus beryllinus | reverse complement strand
CCATTCCAGTGCCTCACCACCCTCACAGTAAAGAACTTCTTCCTCATATCCAATCTAAACCTCCCCTGTTTAAGTTTGAACCCATTACCCCTTGTCCTATCACTGCAGTCCCTAATGAAGAGTCCCTCCTCAGCATCCCTATAGCTCCCCTTCAGATACTGGAAGGCTGCTATGAGGTCTCTATGAGATAATATTATCTGCTATGAGATAAATGTGATTCTGAATAGGCTCTCCAGCATGTAGAAACCCAGAGCATTCAAGGGCAGCCTGTTCCTCCTCTTCTGGAGCCACACTGGGAAATGTCTCCTGCTGAACTGCACAGTCCTTTGAAGGCTACAGCAGCTTGTGGGGAATGGAGCCACTGCAGATCGAGTCATGTGCGTGCCCTTATATGCATTCTTACGGCATCTCTGAAACAGATGCAAATTGAATTTCAAACAAAAGATATCGCTACGGCTGCTACAGTGGTGAATGACCTAGTCTTTGAAAGCTGACACTGCCATACACATTTGCAGGTGTACACCCTGCACTGATAGGCTTTGGGTACGATGTACAATTCCTGGCAGAAAAGTAATCATTGAGAAGCTGCTGTTAAAACATAAAAATCTTCTTTTCCTCTTTCTCAAAATGCGTATATGCATTTTTTGTCAATAGATATTTTTAGTTAGGGAATCAAAGGAAGCGTACTTGCCTTTTTCACATATGCAACCTCTTTAATTAATCTATATATCTCTCCTGAAATTCTGTTTTCTAATATACTGGTACTATGGAAAAGTTTTATATCTAATTTACATGTCCAAATTAGTTTCAACTTAGTTATATTGAATGATAATAGATTTCTTTTTCATATAATTAATGTTGTCTGCAAACGTAACGTGGATTAAATTTATCATTGTAAAGATCTTAAGATTTTAATATTTTTGCAGAGGCATAAATACAGTGTAGCTATAATTATTTCATTATGTATGTATAAAAATAGGATACGGGGAAAAGTGCATGCTTTCCTTCACTGATTACTCTTAATGTCTCCCAAATTTCCTGATTTACAATATTCTCCAAGGATGTAGATTTTTCTAATTGAAGTACAGTAATTTGCATATTTTTAGACCTTGTGACACAGTTAATTGATATGTCATTACTTATACGGCACTGAATATATTTTATACATTCACTGCAGAGCAGGCTTTAACTTGAGATGCAGTGGCACTTTGCAAAGAACTCGAAACTTATTGCATATGGTTTAATCTTTTCCTTTCCTTGCTCACCCTTTCTTTATAGAGGCTAAGCAAAAATGGATGATGTAGTAATTGGTGTTGTTCCTGTTCAAATGTACTCGTTAAAATAATGTTACTGTGTAAATGACAGGATGAGAAAAGTAAGAGCAAGTAAACAAAGAAAGGAAGAATAATGGGAGAGACAAGGACAAAGAAGATAAGGTTAAGGCTGGGGGGGGGGCTAAATGTCAATAGTATCAGTGCTGGGTGTTTGAAAACCAAATTGTTCTGTTTTCTTTTGCACTATTCAGTATAAATTTGTTAAATGTTCACTGTGTCTAGGAATATTTTAAATGGGTCTTTTAAATTTAGGAGTACTATATTTATCACGGATGCTAGCAATGTGCCTCATATTGCTCCAGGATTCAATAAGGGGCAGAGTTTTTCTGATGGCAACATATTTATTTCTCCTACTACATACCTCCACAGAACTGAAGGCTTTAGATCTTCATTTGCTAACCAGAAAGGTGGCTCACTCATGTAAAAAGGACTGAAGGGAGTGTAAGTTTATTTTTCCAGGGTTCTGGTTAGAGGTATGGCTCATTGGCAATGGCATCCTCATCTCTCTTGGATTTATTATTAATATTGACCATTACTTACACAGTGGTAAGGGTGAATGGGGGGCTGTACTGCAGGGTAAGAAGATAGGATTCCGCTCGTTGCTGCGTAGATAACACAGGCTGTATTATAGCAGGTGAAGGTGAACAGCAGTGGAGACATGGTAAGAATTGGGTTGTAATGGGTCCAGTCACAGCTGCAAAGTAGGAGTGATGCTGTTTCTCTAGATCATCTCCTTAGAGCAAGGCTTATGTACTCTGTAGTCAGGCAGTGTCTGAAGGTGCAGCAAGGAGCAGGGTGGTGCAAGTTCATGCAGTGAATGCGGTGCTTTCCTGTGCACCTGTCTGCCCCTCAGGTGAATTACTTTTCTTCTTGGCCCTGCAATGTATGTGATGCTCAAAATGTATGACTTACACCCATGTTAATGCCACCTGCATTTTGCCCTGTGGGAATTGCACTGTGAGTTGCTTATGAGCTTTGTTATTTAAGGAATGTCTTATGTGCTCTTTTTTCTGTTTTGGGAGGGTAAGGTTGGGTGTGAGAGCAGAAGGTGCCGCTGGAGTGAGAGTTGCTAAGGGAAGCTATTTCATTTTCTTAAGAAGTGTGATATCTTGGCAGGAGTTTCTTCTAAAGCAGCAATAAAAAATAAATATAAAACCACTGAGCACATCTTTTAAAACATTTGTACGCTAGAGGCTTCTCACTTCCAGATACTTCCTGTTGAATCAAGCTCTGGAGACAAGTATGAATTCCGAATCCTGGCTACAAAAGTAGAATTTACTCTCCTATCAACTTGCTAATTTTTTTTTTTTTTTTACCCCCTCCAACAGAAGGGGTGAGGAAAGGGGAAAAGTGCCAAAAGTTATTCCTGTTTCTCACTCTGAATTTGGGGTTCCTGCTCTGATCACAGACCAGAACACTCCAGCAGCTGCAGAAGGTGAAAATGACGGTAGAGCAGCAGCTCAGGAATGTAGAAAGGGAGCCCTGCTCAAGTTAGCTTCTCATTTTGATCTGATTTTGCTGCAGCCCCAGGCCTGCCTGAACTCTCTGTCCGCAAATAGAGATGGACCATTCTCCTGTCATAAGGGCACATTTTACTGCTCTGTGACAAAAAACACATTTAGGGAACTGGGAAACCAAAGCTGTTGACATTGAGGGAATTCTCATTTGGCGTATTGTGTGGTTTGTTTGATGTTGTTTTCATTTAAGCGAGCTATGGTAGACTTCTCCAGGTAACAAAGATCAGATAGTAAAAAGCCTTTATTCTTGCAGAATCATAGTGTGGCAAAAGGGTTAGTTTTCTTAAGACAGCATTAACTTCACATGCTTTTAACAATCTATGAACAGCTGTTTATTATAAGCCAGATGTTTAAGCACTATGTCACTGGGGAGGGAGAGAAAGGGCCATCTCTAGACATATCTGCCACCGGTCTTTGGTGCCAGACTGAGGATGTGACAAATGATGTATGTGAGAAAACAAGCAAAAGAATTCAGGAGATTTTGTTGTACTGCAATAATAGCTTTTTCTGAAGATGCGGTTTCCGGATGGTCTGAACATAGGATAGTTAGAAGTGATTTCTTTCTTCTGTTACAGATTAATTTTACACTAAGAATAAAATAAAAATTATGCAATATTTTCAATTTTTATTTCTGCCATTTTTAAAATGGTCCCATTTTCTGCTTGAATTTTTTGGTAGTGATGCAGAAAAGAAGTGTAGCATTTATAAGTATTAAAATATAATCTGCTTTGTATGATTAATAATAATTAATAAAGACATTCCTTGATGATTATATGAAATGAGGTGATTGATTTTGCACTGGAGAGCATCTTTCGTTACAGGGTATTTTGAGCTACCCTGAGAAAAGATATTTAAAATGAAAATATGCAGCACTTAGAGAAATATTTTATCAGTTCAAAACAGTTCTAAGCATCAATAAATTTATGCTATAAACCACTAATTCCTGAAGAGCAACATGAAGCCTCTGGATGTTTCTCACTTTGCTGGTTGTGCAACTCTCAGGTTTTACTGCCCTTGAAAAAGAGCTGCACTTAGGCATCGATTGTGTACATACAGAGTGCTGTAATTTCATAGACGAGTACATAAGGTGCTGCTGTGTTACAGCTGAGCAATGCATGTGCGAGTGGTGCTAATCTCCTGCTCTTTGGGAAGATCTCTGAAGGTTACTGTGCAAATACTAACAACCTGTAGGCTTTTGTTAGTTGATGGAAAGGGAAATCTGTTAACACTTGTCTTTCCAAGGAAAGAACTCACATTTTGCTTTTCCATGTTTTGCTGTAATGTTCACAGATCTCTTGTTAACCTTACTGTAGTTTCCTTTACAAGAGCTTCACTGCAGGTTCCTCTGTCTCTGAGCTAACATTTCCTCCCTCTGAGACAAGAGTGCCTTGTAACCTGCCTAGGGAGAGACACTGTGCATCACTGAGGTGCTGCTGCCTCTGGGATAGTCCTTCCTATTTTCAAGTGTTTGGAGGTCCATCAGGAAGGGATGTAGAGGTTAACTTCTTCAAGTGAAACTTCAAAGGAATTTTAAGAGGGCAGAACATAATTACCTGAGCTGAAAATTTGCCAAGACACAGGTTGAATTCCCACTCTTGAGAATTCCCTATCGAAAATACTAGCCTGGATAAACCCCGGCCCTTCAGGAGCCAGTGGTAATTGCCCCCTGGATTTTGTCCTGCAAATCACCTTCAGCTTCATCTAAGTCATGTCCGGACTTGCAGTCCTTAACTGTGCAAAGTTGCTAGTGTCTTCAGGGTTAGCTGTGTATAAATTTGAGGTATGTGCACGTAATTGATATCCAAATAAGGATGAGGAACAGCTTGTGTGAGGCTGGAAAAAGGATGAGGAAACATGCACTGGGAAGTAATGCTAGCTGCAAATTAGGGGTAGCAGCTTTTTCGTTTGGCAGGCGGAAGCACAAAGAAATCCAGGGGCTGGAATTTGAAGTTTGTCAAATTCATCCTTCAGTAACACACATTTATTGTGAGGTGAGGGCAGTTAAACACATGTTTACAGTGAGGTTCAGAGAGGGAGTCACCATGGCTCATGCTTTTTGAGATGAAGTTGAATGTCCTTTTAGGAGAAGTTACTTTCATGTGTTGGAGAGTTTGTATGGTGCTTTGCAGTCACGGTGAGGGATGGGTATGCGTTCTTCTTCAGCTCTGTGCTCAGGGCATCTCTTACCCTTTTTTCTTCTCATGCTGTGGGCAGAACTGTTGCCTTTGCTACTTTCAGCACATCCATCACCCTTCAAGTCCCAGCTCAGGATAGTGATTATAGTGAAGTCTTGTGTGTCAGGACTCGAGCAAGTCACCTGCAAAGAGAAGGATTTTTTTTCCCCTCCCACAATTAACTGGATTTATTGTTTATATCGTAACTGTTTATCTCTAAAGCCTGATGCATTCCACACTTGAAAGCAGGGCTCTGAAACACAGGGGTACCTATGCTCACTCTTGAGGTTTGTTATTTGTGATTGACTGACATGGGCTTAGTCTGGTTTATCATCATATGGAGATAGGAGGAAGTCTGTCAGGTTGGACACATGTGAATGTGTGGTCATATTCCTTGGGTTATTTTAATCCTGTCAGCATTTTACGCGATTTTCTCATATTTGCAGGGTCTTTGGTATTTGACGGAGCTTTAGTTCCTATCTGTTGAGTGTTTAACTCTGGTCATCTGAGAGCTACTATTGTAATTTAACTGAGATGTTGGATTGGATGTAGAGCATGTGTGTGAAATGTGATAGCCTGTGGCGTAACAGAGATCGTGTGGCATAATCTCATGGTCTGGTCTGTCTAGAAACTGTGAAAACTATCGCCCTTCACTGCTACTGTCCAGATACCTTGACGAACAGATTTCAGTCAAATCTCTTACAGAGTTACAGGTAAATCTCTGTGCTCTTCAGGCATTAAGTGTGTGTGTTATTAAGTGGTCTATAGGTATAAACCTCTTGAAATACTTTCAGAGAGGCTGTGCCCCCATGTATGTATCATACATACATACACACACATGCACGTGGGATGCCACTTTGGCGTTATCTTTGTTAACAGAGAAGCAAGTGGAAAGACCAGGACAGTTTCTCAAGTGAGTGCAGGAAGCTACAGGAAAAGAAACTGTTTATACGTGCTAGTCCTGTGGAGAACCTTATGCCATGAAGGCAAACTTTGCCTTTTTTTGAGCCCTCCCACAATGTTGCCTTTCAAAGGTTAAAAAATAAAGCTCAAACCTTAAAGACTAAGAGGAGAGTGTTAACTACCCAGGTAGGAACATCACTAGGTGCTTATCTATCTTTTGAGTTGCTGACAGATGTGCCATCTGTCCTACTGGATGAGATAATGAAGTCTTTGTTTTTTCTCATACACGTATTGCCCTGAAAGCCAATATTCCTGATGCTTTTTTTCCCCATACTATTAGAATTGCCAAAAATCTGAAACTAATATATGTCAGTGAATATAAAATGTACAAACAAGTCTCTATTGAAAACCGTATTTTTCTAATCTCTTGATTCTTTTTAAACGCATTTATTTTTATTAACTAAGAAACCTGCTTTGTTGGGCAGTTCATTAGCTGTAGAAAGATTTTACTATTTGCACCAAAAGTCTGTAATAAAATTCTAGTGGTATCGTTTAGTCTTGACTTTTTCGTAAAGCATTATGCATCAGGTAAATAGTCTGAATGTAAATGTCTACTTTAGGCAGGGTTCATTAACAAGTAGGACAGATGCAATTTTGACTAGGAATGAAAAATAAAACAATGAACTATTTTGTGACATAAAGATAATGTAATATTTCAAACTGGCTTGTATCAAACTCTGAAGATTATTATATTTTAGATTGTAGCTACTATAATTTTTATCCTATAGTGGATCAGTGTAAGCCAGAGTACAGTTTACAATATTCATTATTATACAAGCACATAGTGCTGAACAGTAGATCTTAGCCATAAAATGAGAATGCTTGCTGATTTTAAGATCTGCACCATGAAATGGCAGCAGTTCAGGGCTTTTTCTTTGGTGAACATTTGTATAAACTGGGACTTGGTTAATTGGCTTGTAAGTTTTCATGGTGGAGATGAGGTACTGATGGGTACCAGGGTGAGGCTGTTAATCCATTTCTCCCCAGTTCTCGAATAATTGTTGTTAATAGAAATTTTATCTTATGTATATGTGCAGCTGTATATTCATAAGTTTCCTGCCTTGTGTAGCAAGCAAGAGAAAAAAATCCATTCCTTGCCACTCTCCAGGCAGGTCCTTTGACTCAGGGCATCTCGTGTCCGTCACAGGTATGCAACAGACTTTTATACCAGTGTATTTTTACAGGGAGCTGATCAGCCTGTGTTTTAAACTCAGAGAAATCTTTGATTCAGTATGAAATGCCTCTGTACCATTTAATATCATGGCAAATGCAGCCAACGGCTGAAGATGACATTTATATGAGATTTCTAGCACATGACTGCTAGAGTAAAATAGCTGGGGTAAGTGTAAGCTGACTAAAGGGGTTTTCTTCCATTTGCTGCTGCACAGGAGTAGTTGGATATCCCAGAAGGTAGAATAATTTGTTCTGTGTTCTTGGTTTCCTTCTCTATGCAATTAAAGCTTAATCTCCTGTGTCGTATGTGGCAGACGGGTATCCTTGAAACTGCGAAGTAGTATTACCCTCCTTTTGCAGATGGGAAGTCTGGGGCACCTAAGATGGCTTTCTGAAAGCCATCAAGTGCTAGCACCACATGAATCGTAGGACCAGAAGAAATGAGACGAATTCAGGAGCTCTTAAGCCTCTGCCCACCTCTGGTGATTCTTTCTCCATGAATTACATGTCTCTCTCTAATACAAAATGCCTTAGTAGGGGACTGAAAACCTTCCTGATACTCCCACTCCAAACCCATTGAGACCAAGGACTTCAGAAGCTTCTTGGAAAATGTGCTTTGTGCTGCAACCTGAGCATATGTTCAGCTTGCCTGTTGGGAAAGGACTTTCTCTAGAAATTCAGAAACCTTGATTACTTTTTTCTGAGTGGAAGAGGTGTCAAAGGCAAAGGGAGATGGACCAGATTTAGGATGTGTCCCCCACTCTGCAGTTCAAGCATCCTCTTATACCCAGGTGGGTTTTAGTAACTATTCTCAACATGCCATTGCTTCAGGTGAACTTGTCCTGCTGGCTGTAAAATATAACCAGGGGAAACAAGGAGGAAAATAGCCATTACAGCCTCCACTGTATAAATCCAGCAACTTCTATCACTGAGACTGCTAAGCCTTTTGTTAGGTGGATTGTGCATGGACCAACATGGGTCCCAAGGAATTAGGTTGAACCCAGGACACCTGGGTAAAGGAATACATTTCCTTTCTCCCCTGTTCTCATCATTACTTCATAGAGCAAACCAGATCCTTGGGATCTGCTCCAGTCTGTTGGATAAAGGGCATGTTTCCTAATTTTGTTGCAACTCAGTAGTGAAGCTTGTGAAATAATAATATATATACTGAAGGCTCTGTGGGGGACTGCAGTGAAGCAGTAGTTACTTCTCATAAAGTTTTTTAATAGGATGTGAGCTCCAGGATTCAAGGGAGTGAACATTAATGTCCTTTACAGAATGTTGTGGAAAATAAATACTGTGCAGCACCAATCTCTTGGCAGTTTCAAAGAATGTCTAAAGAGGATCATTATGAGACCATTTATGATGGGAACATGACTCCATTGCAAGCCTTTGGAGTCTCTGCTGGGATGTTGTTCCTACTACTTGAGATTAGGAGAGGAAAGCAATTTCAATAGAAGTCTGTGGGGACTGTGTGGCAATTACATTGCTGACAATATCAGTATGATTTTAGTGTGAGTCTCTGGAGACACTAACTTCTCAGTGAAATGAAATGCATCATGCCCATACAAATTATATTATTGTTTGAAATAAACCAGAATAAGTTAAGGGTAAACAAGTACTGGAATAATAGGAGCATTCAAATTGATAAGCCTTATGGCAACTTAGGCAGGAAATGCTACCCCCAGCTTTGCTATGGCCCACTGCTGCCACCCTCACCCCCTGTGTGCCTGGGGTGATAGGTGGGTGACGATTTCTCTTGAAACCCCATACTGATATGTGTATGGTTGATGGCTGGTTTACAGAGGGAATTGTACAACTGGGTTGTTTTACTGAGATCCTGCTCTGCCAGTAGTGAATTGTGGGGTCTGGAAATTGCAGGAGGTGGAGCTGTTAGTGGCAGCAGTCTGTCAGAAAGAGACTAACGAAGGAGCTGGGGTTAAAACTGTGGTGATGAATGAGAATGGCTTTGGCCTCATGTCTGTGGTGAAAAAATGACTACTGGTTAGAACCATCTGGCTTGGACAGTGGTTGGAGTCTGCTGAGCTCAGAGAAGCAGTTTCCAGGCATTGCTCTTCTGAAAGGACACCATGACTGCCTTTGCTCTTGCTGATGTTCTGCAGAGCCTGCTCCCTAGGTTATCGCAGAGCACTGCCATTTGCTGCAGCAGTAGGTACCCTACCTTACCAGCAAACGCAAGATACCCACATGTCCATTGCCACTGGCTGGGTGCTGAGCAAGCCTCCCTGCTTATCGTGCTCATCAGTCACCCAGGACCTTTCTTTCCTCTTCCCTTGAACTGCTTTACGTAGGCTGTGAAGGGAGAGCTGCAGCATTTCCAGGGCTGGAGGAAGGCAGTCTGAAGCAGCCAGGGTAAAGTGCAGCATTTGCATTTTATTGATTCTTACCTATTGATTCCAATGGGATGAAGTGTCTGTGAAAGAGAAGTGAGACTGTCAGGCAGACAGGAGCTCTGGCATCAGAGGCAGGCTGGCCTCGCCTGACAAGAGCAAAATTGTATAAACAAACACTCCAGATATTTCCTAGGTCGAATCTAGGGAGAACCACGGAAAAGGAGCACTGTTCCTAGGGAGGGATGAAATTTACCAAAAGTTTAGTTTGCATTTGATCACCTCCATAGATAAAATGGAGCAAGGGAAATATGTGTTTCGTGACAGATTGCCTTGTGCCAGCTACATTTACCAGGTGCCTTCTTCTGTAAGCTGGAGGGTGTCAAAATGTAAATGTACATCTCCTCACACAGGAGGTGATTCTTGTTGGCTGACTCAGATGTGGGAATGAAGAGATACGCCATAGCCTGACCCTCAAGGTAGGAGGAAGATGTCTGAAGGGGTGCTGAATATCCAGAACGTGTCTCAAGTACACGGAGTCCATGCTTTATTCAGTATGCTTTATATGAATCATTTTATTGGAAAGGCTAAGCACATACTGAGGCAAATGTGCTCAATAGGAGTATTGATCTTATTAAGGGTTTCTCTGCAGATGTATGTATGTATAATCTCAATCAAAGCTGCTTCTCTGATTGTGGCCAGTTTATGACAGACTTGTAAAAAATGTTCCTTCTGTGCTCTGTCTCTGTATGTGTTTTGGAGAGGAAGGCGGCACTGAATCATCTCGTGGGCCCTCTGGATCCTTTAAACTCTTGAATTGCCCATTTATTCCTGTTTATGGATTTCCCTTGCTTACTGGTTTTACAGGCTTACTGGAAGAGAAAATAATGTAAAATTTGCAAACCACGGCCTTGCTTCTGCTCACATCATAGAAGCAAAAAGCAGAAAGAAAAAGTGAAATAATTTCATCCTGCTTCTTCCCACGAATGAGTAATAGAGGAGACACTAATGAGGCAGCATGGAGTGCTGGGGTTACTGATCTGGTTTGCTTGAACATGACCTGATAGGACACAGCATGTGAGTAACAGCAGTGGTGGGCACCACCAGGCTGCCACAACCACCAGCCTTGCTGTGGCGTGTACCGGGGTCCTGAACAGACAGGGCAGGCTTGGAGATCTGCTGGCCTGCTTCCACTGCCCTGGGTTGTGGGGGATTAGGATGGGACAGCTCTGCTGCCTCCCTCTCTGCCCAGCTCTGTTCCCAGCTTGGGGACACCCTGTGGTGTCTTCTTTCATCCTGTCTCTGCATCCTAGAAATGCCTAGACCTTGCCTCCCATCCTGAGTGGTGGTATCACTGAATGGTGGCGTCATTTGTTTCCAGCTGCCACATAGAAATGGGATGAGTTGTGTCTTCTGTGTTATACTGAAAGAAGTAGGCTTGGGGCACTCCTTGCTTTTACCAGCAGTGTATTTCCCACAGAGTCACTTACCTGCTTGATTTTCAGCTATAAACCTAAGTGGTCCTGCTTTTTCTAAGACCATATGTGACCCAGCATCCAAGGATGAGATCCTGCCTGGGTAGTAAGGTACTTGAATTAAGGATATGCAGTTTGAAAATGCTGTTGCCTCTGACTTTGTCTTTCTCATTATCCTGCCCTCACTTCCTCACTTTGGATGCTCTTAAATCACTGGCTTTTTGCTTAACCTATCGAAAGAAAACAATAGGCCCATCATTAAGTTTAAGTGCAAGATGCAATTAAAAGCTCAGATCTCTGATGTGGCACTTTAAAAATCCCTCTGTAGATGGAAGGAGGTTTCTTCTCCATTGGGAACTCTGCATTATTTAGTAGATTTGCCTTGCAGGACAGATCGTTTCAAGGCTTTACAATTATGTAGAGGATCAAACATTTCTATGGCCTGAATTAAAGCAAAATAACCAGCTCCACGAAACCTTGAGGTTTCCTGGGTAGGCTTTTTTTTTCCCTTACCTTCTGGTCCCTAAGCAGATTCTTTTTACTAAACCCTCTTTATTTGACACGTTTTTTCTCCCTGGAGTACATCTTCGATCTGGTTCCCTGGTGAAGTAGTTTAGACAACTCAAAGAGGCTATTCCACTGCCTCGTGTTGTGAGCATCCAGGTGTCTGCACCCCAAACCCTGGCTCCCAGAAACCAGGGATCCTTTTTTTTTAATTCACTTAAGAAAACCAGTTAATTTCTCCATGTGCTGTTTGTATTTTTTGATTACTCATCAATGTCTCTCCTTAGAACAAACTGTAAAGTGTAGAACTTTCTTGCTTTAATGCTCTATTCTTCTTTGGTTGGTTTGTTTCTGGCCTCTGTCTTGCCACCTGAGCAGCGCTTTTCTAATACTTCTTCAGTCTTGTTGAAAGCCTCATGTACTCTTCAGTGCTTGTATTGGTCCCCGGGGTGAAGAGGTGCACGCAAAGCAGACATTGGAAAAATAGGTTATTTCTGGGGGAGCACAACATTATGCATTTTACATCTCCTTTAATACAAAGAACGTTTTGGCATACACTGGACTGTTTGGTTTGAAAGAGAATATTCGTACTGAAGAAAAAGGTTTCATTTCTGCAGTGATTTCCCCGAAGTGGTGGTTCTTTATAAAGTACTTCTCCCCACAGTTTCTTTCAGTGTAATTCTGAATGCTGGCAGCCAACTGCAGGCTCTGGTGGTGGGGTGCTGCCTGAGCTGGGGCGGGCTTGGTGGCAGCCTCACATCCGCGAGCCGTAAATGATGTTTGAAATGCAAAATCCTCACTTGCCCTGCACGCAGGGAGGAGGAGGCAGTGCTCTGCTGCCGCTGGGTCTCTGCTCTCTTAGCTGAAACTCCTCAGCAGAGAATCATTAAAAAATAAACACAACAATAAAGAAGAAGAAATGACAGCTGGAAGACATTGCAAAACTGCAGAACAAACAAATGGGAGAGCCAGTTAAGGCCACCTACCACTGCTCGTGGCTGGCTGCACAAAATGACTGCCAGGCATACTCCCTTCTTCGCTGACTTGATTCTTTTTATTTTCCTGAGGAACTGTGCTTCATATCAGCCATAGCACCTGGTTGAACCTGTCTATTTATCTTTTCTTTTAATTAAGAAATCATGTCAGTGGGATGAAAATAAAACCTGACAGGATGAAAATCTCCTACTGTATTGTAAAAACAATGTGAAGGTGAAACCGAGATGTTTATTTTTGAAAGCAAGAAATCATCTTCTAGTGGCAAGATCCTATTACTGGGAGCTTGTTGTTGTTATATTAATGAATGAGAAATACATACGATGAAGTGAACAGCAGGAGATCTGACCAGACAACCAGAAACTAAGCTTCTCATACAGGCAATGGTGCAACTGGGGCTATTGTTGGCTGCTATTTTAGGACAGCCTGTCCCGCCTGGCTCAGAGAGGATTCTGTTCTGAGTTAACTGGCCTTAAGAACTGCCAGAGACCGCTGGTAAGTGATGAGAGGGAGATCAGGTCCTTAATGCTCTTAACTCCCATTGACTGCAGTGGCTGTTGATGAATAGGAAGGCAGTGGGGACAGCTATAAGGCCTCTGGAGTTGAGCACAGAGATGTGGTTCAGATACACATGCTAGCAGGCATGCAGGCTTCCTTGGTGTTGCCTGCAAAAGACTGGTCACTTGACAATGGAAACCAAAACCTGCCAGCCTCCTGGGAAGAAACATGTCTGCATGGTCATTGGTTTATTGCAATGGGAGATGCAGAGGAAAAGCATTTTTTTTTTCCCCTTAATTTTGCCTTTCAGACTGTTCACTCACAGCTGCAGGGCAGGGTCTTGATCCACCCAAGATCTACAGCCCTTTGCTCTCTCCTCAAAGCACCTTTCTTTGGACAAATTGACCTGGACTGGCTTTCTTGCTTTAGAAAACAGCTGAAATAAACATCTCCCATTCTGTAGTGTAGCAAAGTGATTAGAAGGTTTGACCATGGTGAGACATTGGAGAGTTTGAATTGCCTTTTATTTCTTGTAGGGCTTCTCACCAGCATGCCCGCTTCCAGGAGTGCGTCTATGGGCTTCAGGTTGTCTTTGGGGGGCAGTGTGGAAGCAGGCAGGAGATCTTCCAAAGCCTTCTCACCCCACCAAGCTGAAGTGCTCCCCAGAACTTGGCCAGGGCTGGGGAGCCAGCCAGTGTGGCATAAAGATGGGCAATGATTAGAGCAGCTGCATAGGGAACCGCATGTTCTTGCTCTCAGGAATATGTCTGCATTTCTAATTTAAATCACTCTCAGATACAATGAAGAACAAAGTATTTTGATCAGAGTTAGCGATGACCTATTTAACATTTAAACTGGTTGGCACTTATTTCAGCTCGTTTATGAGTCCTTAATGAGTTTAATGAGCTCTCTTGGATGTCAGCATTTACTACTAGTGTAGCTTTATGGTCCTGCGCTCCTGAGATGTGAGTGGCTGGTTCTGTGACCTTGGGCAGTGCCTTGAATGTAGTCGTGCCTCAGTTTCCCATAAAGAGGATGATGCAGGACACCTTTCGTGGCTGCTTGCACAGCAAACTACATGGGACAATTACATTTGTATTGTACAATGTATTTTATTTGCATAATACTCAGTGTAATTGGCACCGGGGTTTCTGTAGGACCTCTAGATGATGCTATTTTGAAAAAATGATAGATGGTGGTAAAAAAATGCAGCATAATGTTGCAGGGACACACATATATGTGTATGGTATTTTCTTAATGAAGACAGAAAAATAGCAGTGTCTGTTAGTCAAAGTGATGTAGTCCAGGACACCACAGCAATTATTTAGTTTGTATTGCTCCCTGCCCATGTGAGAACCCATACCTGCTTTCCAGATTGTCAAACACATAAGCAATTTTTTAATTGATGCTTAGCCTGAATATATCTAATGTCAGCCAACTGTTGTTAATAGGAGCTATTATAACGTGAAAGTGCTGATATTTTAAATGTAGTTGGTCAGTCGCAGCAGGACTATACATTCAGGCCTCTTTTGCAAGGTTGTATTAGTCGTTTGACACTGGTGCTGAATTTATGCTGTCAGATCCATGCCAGCTATTGAAACTTGACAACTAATTCTGGATAAGACTGATTGGAATTGATAAACCCTCTTTTATTTTGGGGCAAAAATTGGAAGTGGCTGCTAGTCCAAATAGAATCTCTTATCTAGCGTGGCATGATGGCACTTAATGAAAAACATTCAAACAAATCTACTCTTGGGTTGCCCTGAAGATAGAGAGTTGCAGAGCTGGATGCAATTCAAATCAGTAGTTCTTTATTTTGCATAACTTTGGGGCATGCCAAGACGTTTCATCAGTACCTGATGTCATTAACTCTGACGGCCACCACCTAAATGTCTTGCTCCTCACGTGTATGAGCCATTATATTATTAGAGGAATGTTTGGAAGATAAGAAAACACATTTGTTTGTTTCGTATTCTTTGCATACGCTAATAATGACACCTTAAGTTATTAGGACTGAGACGTGTTTTAAATTTGAATGTCTTTTTGCCCTGTATAAAAAGCATTACCTTGGGCTTGCAGTATAACAGTGACTTAAGTGTTGAAACTTTATTTATTTAGAAACACTGGCTGTAGCTTGGCCCCTTATTTTTCATGCAATACCCCCAAACAAGCTAAAAAGCTGCAGAGAAGGTGGTGTACCTTGTTGGGCCAGCTCCTCTACTTCCTGCATTACCATTGGGTTACAGCCACGCTGAGAACACGCTGTGACATGTAGTATGAGCTTAACGCTGTGACAACATGTCTAGATGGCCGTGGCAGTGGGTTTGGCCTTGCCGCCTTGTCATACAGGCAGAGCTGGTGCCGACGTGTCTGTCCCTGCCGTGTGGATGGTTCCTGGGGATCACGGGAGTCCCAGAGAACAGAAGCCAACTCGAGCTCTGTTGGCAGTTTCTAAAATAGGAGGGATACCAGCAAGGCTTGGCAGTGTCACCTTCAGCCCCTTCATGGCTGTGCAGCACTGCAGTATGTGTGATGCTGTGGGGCTGGGTTGCATTTTCCAAGCAGCCCTCCCGTTTTGAGGACTGTGTGCCCAACCTTGTAGGGGAGCAGGCTTTTACAGGCTTGGCGTTTTTTCTTTGGTTTGGCTTTCTAGTGTGGTTTCCGTCATTCTCCAGTGCTGCAGCCTATCCCGATGTATTTGAGGCATTATTTCCTCTTATATATATGGATAATTTAAGGTGTTGCCTCAGGTCCTATCATGTGGTAAAATGCTCAGAGGAGTAACTTCTCGCTAGTTGTGAGCCTGCTCTCCTGGCCATGCCTATGTTGTCCTGGTAGCAGCAAACTTAAACAAAAGTTATTTTAATTTGCACATAAAAACTAAGCTATGGAGAGAAACTAAGCTTTTTATGAGGTAATAAAGCACTGCCTCAACCTCATGCTTATTGCTTCCAAGTGGAGTGTCTCTGGAGGCATCTCAGCAGGGATAGAACCTCGGTAAGGTTCCAGTGTGGGGGCAGCAAGGAGGAAACAGTAAGAGTGGGAATGTAGGTGGGATTTACTCAGACTGAGTTTAAGCTTAGGAGGGTGACGTAGCTTCTGGGATGGCCTTTGGACAGGGGAATCACCTGGGGCTGAGGAGTATGTCGCATCTTTTAGCCTGTCTCATCCTTCCCTCTTCGAGACCTCCCTCACTCACAGTGGCAGTTTGGCCACTGTCCCATTTCTCCACACCTTGGCAATGAAGGTGCATCTCTCACAAACTGCAGGGAGCCATTGATGCGAATCCCTCCAGCCTGGCCCCCGCCCTCTCTTTTGCCTACCAGAGTGCAAGGGTGGAAAGTTTGACAAATGGTTGTCCACCCAAAGGCTCCCAAGTTCTTTTACTCACTTCTGTTCTTAGACTGATTCCCTGTGCTTTTTTCCATTGTGCTACATTTTGCCAGATTTCTGCCCAGAGGAAATTTTTATAGCTCAATTTTAAAACCCTTGCAATTGAGGATTTATCCTGGGAATGACACAATCCAACTGGAGTAGCACAAATGGCACAGCACTGAAATAAAAGGTTATCAAGACTGTAATTTATTTGTTTAGGCCACTCAGAGTACAAAAATGCCTCTTATTTCTTCAGCTCCCTGAGTGGGTTGCAGCGTGGTGCATACTTTCAGACTGTCTTGCTTTTCTCCATCAGTCTTTTTCTCTACAGCAGCATCTTTCAGGAAGTACAATTAAAAAGCTGTTTCCCAATACGCCTTCCTATTGCCTCCATCCCTTCCCCCTCAAAATGCCACCTCGGGCACGTGTTGTTTCCTCCTTTCTCATCCAGGTGACGCACGGGTGAGAAAGGGTAATGAACTCTCTTCATGTCTTGTTATATGGCAGAAGACTGAAATAGCGAAGTGGCAGGCTTGAACTCCAGCAGTTAGGGTGAAAAAGAGAGGCAGGATGTGAAACCCACTTAAAGGATGTTTCCATGTTCAAATCTACATTTTGAATGTATAGAGAATTGACTTGTGCCATTTGTTCAAAGGCAGAAAATGCATGTGGTCTGCAGTTGAAATTAGCGCGCTGTGCCAGGCAGTTTTAAGGAGTGATGGATACTGTTTTTCATGAGTCCTTTCTGCTGAGCTCTGATTCAAGGCCAGCCATGATAAAACCGGTGACTTGTCATTAGCAGTACCCCCTGCAAAGCTATTCAGTTAGGAGCTCATAGGTTGAGGTAGGCAGTGGTTTTGTGACCCTTCCTTGCTGGCAACTCCTTGGACTTAACCACAGAAGAAGATGGCATGCCCCTGGGGGGTAAAACAGGGCAAGGATTGATTAGTCTCTAATTGGAAGATAACTGAAGGGCTGTAAGGAGTAATGAGAGTTCTTTGCCAAGTGTAAGGAAGTCGAGTTGTGCTCTAAGTAAGGTCAAGTCACACAAGAGAGGGAGATAACCCAGCTCCCCAGCACACACTGGTTCATGAAGGACTTTGAGGGATACCTCATTTCCTCCCAGCAGAGAAAAGCACGTGTTGGTTGGACTGCCGTTGTCAGGAGACAAAGGGCGCTGGATGAGTGCAGACAAGCTGCCAGCTCTAAGGTGAGAAAAGGAACCGCATGTTCAGGATGGTGGGAGTGGTCTGGAGGTGGAGGCATGGGGAGAGTGGGTTCATAGGGGGGCACACTTCAGCAGGGAAGTTTTATCTGCCTTTGGCTCTATCTGCAGCAAATCAGTTTGGTAGCACTGTCAGTTGCCTTCCCTAGTGCCCTACTAATCACTGGGAGGCCGCTCAGAAAATTGGGATGGAGAAGGAATTTGGAGGACAAGGAATTCAGGGTTTGCCTTGGACAAGGAGTGTGGTGAAGGTCTCAGCCCATGCTACAGCTGGCTGAAGACAGAAGATCTAAATTCGCAGCATTTCTGTTTTTACCTAAAATAAGATGAAGTGATTTCAGATGATTTGTGGCTCTCTGGTCTTCTGTTTTGGTCATCTTGTATGAGGCTAGAGGAGTTTGAGGGGGCTGTCATAGACCAGGCAGCTCTGGTTGAGCCTTGTGTTCCAAACTTTTGTGCTAAGCACCATATGCAAACACGTAATAGATATGTCTTTCTCCTATAAGCATCCAAGCAAATCCTTTCCTGCTTTCTACCACTCCTGGAATAGACCTATTTTGTGTGCTAATATTTTAAAAATCTTTCCACATAGCCTCCTGGCATTTTTGTTTCCTTTGATGTAAATTTATAACCAAAACCCTAGTCCAAGGCATCAACTATAGAAATAGATAAACTTTCTTATCAGGTTGTCTGTTCTGTACATGCTAATGAATAGAGCCAGTCAGAACCTTCCAGTGAAAAAATGCTTTATCCTGCAAGTGTCCCCCTCTGCACCCTGCTGCATGACTCATTAGAAGGAAGGGTATAAAAAGTCTGTTTCAGCATGGCTGTAGGCAACCACTGCCTGCTTGCACAGGCTGCATGTTTGCTCTGTGTCAGGTGAAGCGATGCTCCTCACACACTGTCGTGCCACTGGCTTTTCCCACATGAGCAGGTACAGCCACCACTGTCTGGATAGGTCTTAACCATGTAGATGGGTGCATGAAGGAACCAGAACATCAGCAGATCTGATTTGGGGAATTTCCTTCTCTCTCTGCAGCTCACAAATCAGAGTTCATGGCTGCTGTGCTTATACTGGCGTTCCCAGTAGCCAGCTGTGTAAGATACTTGGGAAACACCACACTTATCAGACTGGGTTTTGGCCCTTATAGCCACTGATCTTATTCCCTCAGCAAAAGGCAGTGTGTGAGTGTAGACACTTAAGAGACACAGCAAATAAATAATAAAAGGGCTTTTCATCTCCCCTGCATTTTTAAGGAGTAATAGTGGCTGAAATCTGTGAGAATATGGTAAATATCAAACACTTATTTTTCCAGCAGAATGACAAATGTGTCTGGTTAAAAGAGGGTAACTGGGTAATGTGGAGTACAATAACGTCTCAGTGGTCTCCCATTTCTTTTTAAAGAGAAGTACAAACCATAATGCATGCAAGCTAATGTACAGTGGGAAAGTAACTCCTTTTCAAAACATGAGCTGGCTCCTAACCAGTGTCTGATAGAAATATTTAGGCAACTAGAAAGCAAATGTAAAATCTCGATTCAGTTGTTTTGATAAGCACATCAATCATTTTTTATTGCTCCAAATTTTAAAGAGTTTGAGATTTTTCACTGCTTCCAGGATGCTGTTCTGATTGCAGAGCTGTACCCTGTATGCACTAATCATAGTATCACAGGACACCACATTGGAAGGGACCTCAGAGATCATCTGGTCCAACCTTTCTTGGCAAAAAGATAATACAGTAATTTGAAAGTAAGTACTAAAGCTAAAAATGCTGTCACCTCCATCCCAGTGCTGGGGATCTTTGCTGGCTACGGAGAGTGGTTTCTAGGTCTCCAAATGGGCATATTGCACGCTCCAGAAGAATGATTGAAACGTTGCAGCAGAAAGAAGCTGGGATTCCCACATACAGAAAAGCAATGCTATCTGCTGTTCCTATAGTGTCCCTTCTGATCTGCAGACTACGCATGCATTTCTGTCTCTTCCCCTCAAACCTACGTTTTTATGTGGCTATCACAGAACAAAGGTTCTGAATTTTGCTGCTATTTCAGCTACAAATAGGCTTTCCTTTTGCGCATTTTTTTCCTTGTGATAAGGACAGGGAGCTGGGTTTACCCTGGTTCTGTGTATCATTTCTTGGGTAGAGATATGGGCACAGGGGCTACACAGGTGGCATGGACATGCTCTGAAACCATTTGTCTGGGACTTCCTGAGATCTGTGGCTGTGGCTGTAGAGATTTGTATATCCAAGGCGCGTGGCCAAATGCCTTTTCCTTCACATGGAAATGGATTTTCAGGCAGAAAAACAGGTCCTGCCAGGGGAAGCTGGGATGTACAGCAATTCCAGATGAAGGTTAAATGGTTTGTGAAAAAACCCTAATCCTAACTAGCTTTAGCACTGCATGAGGATCTGTCCGTGTACTTTTTGGAGGTAGGGGTGTGCGTGCGCACATGAAAACTGACACTTCACACCCGTTCTGCACTTCATTTGCTATGATGTTTCCCATAGTCCATACACAGAAGGTTTTCCAGGGAAGAACACATATATACTTGTCCATTCAGTCGATGTTCCTGTGTGAGTCTGGGGTCTTACATAGCACTTTTATGCATAAGCTTGAAAAATACTAACACTGAGACGGGAGAGAGGTACTGCTGGTTACAGTGTAGTAAAGTGAACCAGGCAACCCCAAGGACCCTACCATCCCAACTTGCTTTCCCTGCCTCTCTGTTCCCATGTATCCAATACCAATAACAAATATAGGACAGAGAACTCTGGCTCTTTGCAGGCTTCTAGGGGCTCCATGTGGCCAAAAGTAAGCGTTCTGAGATCCTTCTGCAGAAAGCACTTTACAAAAGCCAGGGATTGAATGGTATTTGACAGTCTGGCAGTGTCAAAGGCAGTTAGAGCTCATAGAGTTCTGATGTATAAATGCTGGGGACAAAAATACTCTGTATGCTTTCTGTGCAGTCACTAACTCTGTGCTAATACACAGAGACAAAAGGGGAGGGTTTTCTCCTTTTGATAAAAATGCTTTCAGATACTGAAAAAGATGAAGGCCGTGCAATTGCCTGAGTAATACTGTGTGTCAGGATCCATATCCTCTTGCTTGCAAGTGGGAGATTTTGCCTTTTTCAGTGCAATGCCTAAAGTCTTTACAAGAACTCTCCATTTGCTTTTTATCACCTGAATCTAGCCCATTTTTTGCTGATGTAGTTTAAAAATATTTGCAAGTTATTTTCAATGCAAAAGAGCCTATTGATTTTTAAAGTCTTATATTGTCATTTTTCTGTTTTATTAAAAAACAAAACCAGCACCAGCTTTACATGTTTCACAGCTTGCATCCTGGGCTTGAAAGCTCTGCAAATACAAATAAGATCACAAAGGAATTAAAAAAAACATACTGAAATGCAAAGGATCAGTATTACCAGATGAGTAGAAAATTAGCATGGTAACTATTTTATTGCTACAAGTACCTTGCCCGGTGTATTTCTTGCTCTCTGATTGAAGATGAAATAAAGTTCTCTCATCTTGTTTGTGTTGCTGATTTGTTGGATATTCATTGATTTAGGGATCATAATGCACAATTTTTTTCCCATCTACAGTAAGAATATCCTGTATCTGTCATGCTATCTATGAGTAACTGATCTTCTATGATCTGTAAAACTGGTTTGTACCAATATTCATTAGTCATCAGCATTTCCAAGGGCTTTCTTGAAAGATATTCATTCATTCTGTTGGAAATCAATGAATTACAACTGAGCACTAATATTATACCATCAGATTTTCTGTACAACATGCAGGAATAGAGTTAGATGCAGGTGAGTTTCTATTGACTACATAAACGTCTTTTACACCTTCCAACCCAAACCATTCTGTGATCCTGTGATCTATCGTATGACTTAACTGTACTTCCTGGAAAAATCAAAATCCCTTAGGGGAAAAAAAAAAATGAGCTATTCATGGTCCTCTTTACCCCTTGTGCTGTTGAGAGCAATAATGTCACTGGGAGCATTTCCATCCTCTGTTAGGAGCTTGAACAGTTCTAGATGGACTTCTCTGTTCAAGAGGGCCTAGGATCAAAGTAGTACCTGGCAGCACAACCTGTCCAAGTAACAAAGTTTTGACACAGTAGAGCTATAGGTTGTGACTGCAGCTTCACTGCTTACTTTATCCATCCATCTGTATACACAAGAGGCAGCAACAAATGTGGCCCTAAGTTGTTTCTAATTTTCTTGTGATTTGAGTAGTTCCTGTGCTTGGCTAGAGACTAAGCTCTTCAAGTGATCTGAATTTTGCTTGAGCCCTGACCTTAGCAGCTGTTGGTAGGAAACACACAGAGTAGAGCATCATCCTTACCTTCGTGTACTTAATATGCTGGAGAACAGAGGTAGTTGCAGTTATTTATTGCCTGAGAAATCTTGTTACGTGGGAAATCTCCTGAGGTTGAGGTCTGCAGACTTTAAGCCTCTTTATACTACAAGAGCAACAGAAAAGGCCTTAGGGCACCAAAGACAATTTGATCCACTCTGTCTGGAGGAGTTGCTGTACAGCATCTTAGTAGCCCTAGTTACTTTGCCAAAGTCTACTAATGCTCTTTTATCAATGATGCTATCGAGAACTCAATTCATTATTGCACTGATCTGTTTCAGTTTATCTTCAAACAATGTTAAATCTGTGGAAAAAGATGCTGACACTTACTGTGGTATAATTTGTCACTCAAATTTTGATGATTTTTATGACCTGACAAGACTATGGTTTTTCATTTAGCTGAAGAAGACACCTATGGATAGGAGTGCAGGATGTTCATCCTAAATGACTTCTCTGTAATAGGTTTTCTAATCGTGAGTGCAGAAATACAGCTTTCTTGTAGATGCTTACAAGGTGCAGTAAACCAGTAAACTGAAATTAATGTCAAGTTCCAGCTTCTGCATTCATACAACTTCAGTTCCACATGTCTTTTTAAAACTCCCCTAAGAACAGCTGATTTTTTCTCTAAATGGGTGAGTAAAAAGTGTTATTAGCAAGTGCCTTTTTGTAACAGTCTTCTATTGGAATTTTTTATCCTGCACAGTGGTCATTCCAGGACGGTACAACACTGAATCATTTGGTTTTTCTTTGAAATGTTTCAGATCTGGCTGGAGCATTTCCTTTTTTGTATATTGTTTCTGAAGATCAATTAATACTGATTAGTTAATAGTGAGACATTGGAATTCTTGAACTCCTCAGAGGTCAAAACTCCCATTCCCTAGCACATGATGAGTTGCAGTTAAAGGACCTAATCCTGGCAGGCGCTGAGATCAATACCACCAACAGGAGGTCATCTTGTATCTTTACAGGGTATTAACTGATTTGATAAAGATTTGGTCTAAAGGTGGTTCAGTTCTTTTTCTGTATTTTTGTCTTTTTCTGGGATTCGATAAAGAAGCTTCGTACTGTGCTTTGTTGAAGGACTTTGAGAGGGAGCATGGCACAAGAGCAGGGAGGGTGAGCTGCTCATGAAGCAGGGAAACAAGGTGCAATGGAGAGATGTGAGGGGACATTAATAGAGAACATGGGCCAGGCAAGGCAGTGGGAAAATGTACCAGCAACCAGGACATCAGCACATACGCATGGTCAAAACTGCCCAGCTTTCAAAGCAAGATGAATTGCTTCAACTTAATGTGGAAGGGAAACAAGAAAGGAGCTCTCTGTAAGAGAGGAGTGTCAGAGATATTAGAACTGGTTTTTGTTTTGTTCCCCTAGGTGACTTCACTTATCTCTTTTTCATTATTTCAAGTAATTGGCTATCAAATGATCTCGACTCTGGGGCAGTCTAAATTGTTAGGACAGCTGTGAGGCCTGTGTGATTCACCTCCTCCATTTTAAGGCTTTGGAAATGTTCACATACTTTGGGTTTCTATTTGCTTGTAGCTGGCTTTGTTGAAATAAGAGCTCAGCATTCACATCAGTCCACCTGCTCCTCTGTTATAGCCATCTATCCACCAGGTCTTTCCCCTGGCGCTTCCTGGATGGCATCCAAGCAACTTATCCCTCTACACAAGACTTGTATTGATTTTAAATATTTTGTAAGTAAACAGTCACCCTTCAGAGGCTGTCTGGCCAGTGTAATGTTGATGGAGCAGCCCACAAGAACAAGGGACATACTTTCTGTCATATCTTTTCTCTCTTGAACTGTCTAACAGCTTCCTGGCTCAGCATCTTCTAGTGCCTTTAATGGCACATCCAGAGAAAAACCAATGACTTATCTAGCTCTGGACAGATTATCAAAAGGAATGTTAAGCAACAGCAGCTTGCTTTCTTTCCAGAAGATTGCAGAATCTTCTACAGAAAGTGTTACCAGGTGATGCTTTCTTCTCACAGTTGTCCCAGAAATCAGTGCATCAATGGCCAGGGCTGTGCAAATCCTGAGGGTCACATTTTCATTCTTAATGCTTGCAGAATGTCAAATGGGTAGTATATCCTATTAACCAGCCAGTTGCATAGTGTCCTCGCTTATGATGCAGCTTTTTGCTAGAGCCTGCTCTTGGCAATTTCTTCCGGAGTTTGAGGTCCTTTTTTGGGGTTGTTGAGCTTCTCTATGGATATCTTACCAATAGTGCTCTGTCTCTTTTCCAGTTATTTTTGGCTAAACAATACAGCTCAGAAAACTAAAATTGCAGTAATATGTACAGTTGTAGGCAATGGGAGAGAAAGAATTGAACTCTTTGTCTCAGATGAATTTTCCATGGCTCCTTTTTGCATGGGTGTCATAAGTCCAGGTTTCTCATCCCTTTTTAACCAAGGTAATGCTGTATTCTGCTCTCAGCATTCATGGACTCTTGCTGAGATGACACAAAGTATTGTCTTCGTACTGAAGTAATCCTGTTAAAGAAAATGAGCTAAATAATGTAATAGGTAAAAAGGCAGAAGATGGTCTAAATATTTTCATGCACTGTCTTTTGTGTTAATAAGAATGAAAGATACTAGTGCTTGTAGGGTTAAAATGGCATATTGGTTACCTTTGCCTTTTTTTTTGTTTGTTTTTTTTTCCAGATTTTTTTCCCCACATTTTTTCTGATAATCAGGGTATTGACAAAATTACTTGGAGTACCCACAAGCTACATAAGCCATTTTGATTCCTTTCATCATGCGGAGAATTAGGGTGCTATGGTTAAAGTCTCCCTACTGCCATGCATTTGCTAGGTTATATTATCATTCATACAGTGTGTCTTTGGGTATTTTATATAACATAACTAATTGGTAATAAACCAATATTGGAATATAGAAATTGTCAGAGAGTTCATTAGACAGTAAGACAGAGCAATAAAAAAGAAAGCCTTGCAACCTCCTGTAAAAAATGTACTGTTGGCCTTATTTTTCCTGTTATCTTCTGCTTTTCCAGGGAGACAGAATTCTCTAAGGAAAAGCTGTTAATCCCCAACACTTGCCACCAAAACTCAGGACAAGTGACAGATTTCCCTCAGCAGATTCAAGTATACCTCCAAGAACATAAAAAAAGTTAAGAGATGCTGGACAGAGGCCATGTAGTACCTTGTAGGTTAAAAGAGCAATTTGAAAATCAATACTTTTGTTTAACTGGCAACCAAGGTAGTGGTTTGAGACTGGGTGAAATATGTGAAAAGCTAACTCTTTTCACAGGGAGGGTTTTCAGGTTATCACTGCTTGAGTGCTATGCAAGGTTGTGTTGGACATGCACAACGCTTGGGAATTGCAAATAAACTCAACTTGATGTGACAAAATCATGCATAATTATTTTGAAACCTGAGGGAGTTTGAAATGGCCCCAACTTGGTGATGTCCTGTCAGTGATAGACAGGCAGCTGCAGAATTTATAATGACTCATTGTTCTAGAAGATGAGAAGGAAACTGAAAATAACCTTTTCTGCTGCAACTCTCATCTATTTGCACTTCTAATTGAGAGACTTTGAATGGGGTGGAGCAATGGCAAGCTCTTTGAAGCAGTGGGCGAGCATTAACTCTGACCCGTGTGTACCAAGGTTTTGTTCTTCCTTGGGTTGTACATACCAGCCTCCTGTCTGATAGAATCACAGTGAGAACCTGTGCAAGTGTGGGAGTTACATGGAGAAAAGGGGAAGCCTCCTAAGAAGTTTGGAAGTCTTCATTGTCCTGTTATTATTTTTCTTAATAAAATTATTAGAAGAAATTGCAGATCCATCAGGGCACAGTTGTCTACAACTGCCATCAAACAGATAGTTGACAGTCAGCTCCAAAATAGTGTAATCATTTGAGGAGAACTGTTTAGTACCTTAGTTTCCTGGTCCTTACGAAGATCTCTTTCTTCCTCTCAATAGTTCTCTGAATTTTTACCAGCAGAGAAAAAGTAATCCAGTTACACTCTAATAATGATATACAACACCCAAAAAATAGGTATTGATCTCCTTAGCATACACCAAATTCAAAAGTGATCAATCAAAACACTGAAGGTAAATCAGGCAGAGTGGTTGCAATGTGTTGGCTTTAGACAGAAATAGATATTTTTCAGTCTTACAATGGGAGATTTTTATTCTGTGAGGCAATAAGTAAGAAGATCTTAATACCAAAGTGAGAAAGCAAAAAAATGTGACATGTGAGATCAGGAAGCAGCAAAACCAAAATTAATTCAAAACCAAATTTCTTGGGTTTAAGGAGGAAAAAAGCCCTTCATTGTTATCTGATACTGAACATAAAGCAAAAGGTTGCAGATCTTCTTCCTCTTCAGCTAACGCAACTTCTGCTGCCTGGTATGTATCATGAGCCTGGTTATTGACTGGTGTGAACTGAGTTGTTTCAGATAATACAACCAAGATTTTCACAGCTGGGACTCTGATCTATTTGGCTGCTTAAGTTCAGGTTCTGTTGCCTTTCCGCCTTTCCCCCTTGTGCCCGAGTGCTATGTTTGCCTTTGCATGTAGTTCCATTGCATGGCTGGAAATCATTTCAGTGTCAAGGGAGATGGACAGTTAATGTTAGCAGCAGGGAAAGGGAAATGCATTTTTTTCTTGTTTGAAGTGACAAAATCATCAAGGAGGGGATGGAGGAAGGAGAGAAGCTGGGTGGGTAGGTAGTTCGTTCTGGAAACGGTGGAAATGTGCTTGTTTAGGGAAGATCAGAGAAATAATAGCATGTGTTTTAAAAGCTGTTGCAGTTGTGATACTGGGTAGCCTAAGACAAAAAATTCAATGTTCTGAAAACTGGCTCCCCAGGTCCCCTAAATCAGGACTCCTCAAACCACTCAGTGCTTTTGAAAGCCTGACTCTTTTTATTTAGGTGGCATTATAAGAAGTGAAATAGAGGAACATAAAAAGCATGGTAACAGGCAGAAAAACAGAAGACTAAAAAAAAAAAAAAAGGCTGAACAAAAATATGTGAATGTATCTGCTTGACATACTAAAACAGTTCTGTTTTCTTGAAAATGTTTATTGGAAAATGCATTACAAAACCTTGTAA
>JBCJKH010045301.1:10733-31584 GCA_039877255.1 Loriculus beryllinus | reverse complement strand
TGTTTGTTTATTGAGCCTTTCTTGACTAAATCTCAGGCTGTTGGCAGCCTGTGCTTTCTGTATGCTAATGGCACTTTTAGTAACACAGCACTACCTGAAACCAGCAGTGTTCTTGGGCCATCATTGTCTGTAAACTTGATGCTCCTGCAATGAGGACTTGGGCACGTTACAGCCCATGTCAAACACGAGTGGTGTGTTTGGTCGAGGTACGGGATTGCTGGGATTCCCACTGGCTTTGGTCATCTCCTACTCCGTATTGCTGAGGTTAATGTTTCTTTGGGTCCAGCGTTACGTACTGTAGCAATATGGCAATGTTGTCTGCTGTCATCAAGGACATGCAGCCTGGGAGGAATACTGAGGAAAAGTCAGAGCAGCCAGGGATAAGGTTAGGAAATGTAAAGGC
The DNA here is from genome assembly GCA_039877255.1 of Loriculus beryllinus. Lineage (NCBI taxonomy): Eukaryota > Metazoa > Chordata > Aves > Psittaciformes > Psittacidae > Loriculus > Loriculus beryllinus. The sequence continues at coordinate 31,181 of JBCJKH010045301.1, read as the reverse complement.
CTGGCAGAACCAAATCTGGCCAAGGACATTACGGGCACCAAGAAAAACTCCCATAGGTGTGTCAAGGATAAAAGGAAGCTGAGGGAAAGTGTGTCCCCCTTGCAGAAGGAAATGAAAGCCCAAGTTACCTGGGGCATGGAGAAGGGACACTGAGGTACTCAGTGACAGGGTTTTGCTCTGGTCTTCACCCGCAGGAGCTCCAGCCAAGTGCCCAAGTCACAGAAGGGAAAGGCAGGCACTGGGAGAATGTGCCCATGGGATGCTGTGGTAGAGGCCCCATCCTTGCAAACAGTCAAGGCCAGGGTGGATGTGGGTCTGCCTGGGCAGCCTGATCTAGTTGATGTCCCTGCTCACTGCAGGGGGCCTGGACTGGATGGGATTTGAAGGTCCCTCCCAGCCCAACCCAACCCAACCCGATGTGTGATTCCGAAGCCAGGCAGGCAGCCGCAGGCACACGTGCGTTCTCTTCAGCACAACCAAGTGTCAGCTCTTGGCTAGAAGCGCTTTATTTGCTGCCAGCTCCAGTCGAGAGAACATGCAAAGGTTCAGAAAACAAATACAGATGTGGTAACAGCAGCCAGCAAAAAATGCAGGTGGAGCATCTGGAATGAAGTAGTTGGGTTTGCACAGCTCTGCACTGCAGCAGTGTTGAGAAGAGTTTTGAAAGCAGTTTCAGCCTAATTCAAGATAGAAAGCCCCACTTAATGGTGGGAGTTATCTGGAGTTAGGGGCTTCCCAGCCATTTGTTCTACTTAAGCCTGAGCAGGTTGATTGGTTGAACTCCTATCCCCTGAGGACAGTCTCTAAGATGAATCTCTTCCCTTTGGTGCTCCCATCACACAGGTTCACTCAGAGCATCCTGCAGCTGCCTCAGCTGATGGAGCAGGCACGCAGCAGCCAAGGTGAGCACAACCCCTTGTGTTCCTCATTGTGGTTCAGGGCAGTGATGTGGGGCTGGAGCTGTTGGGAAGCTCCGCAATCAGTGCTGTGTTCTGAGCGCTCAGTTTTATCTTCAACAAACCTACACAGGTTTTCACTCTGAGGTTTCCCTGCCTCCCCTTCCTCAGTGTTTGCTGTTTGTAGATGTTTTTGCCGTTGACCTGAGTTTCCCACGCAGCTCGGTTCCAACTCCTACACGAGATGGAATCACTCCATAGGCAAAATGTGGTTGCAGGTGGAGGTGAGGGACAGAGCTGAGGTCGTGCAGCCAGGCTGCAGGAAGGCAGCCTGGTTTCAGGTGAGTGCACTTGGGAGTTCAGAGCACTGAAGTGATCTCATGAAATTCCCTGAGGTTTCGCTGGCCTCACGGCTGCCAGACTGTCTGCACCTCCATCCCTTTTCTTCTGTACAAGCAGCTGCCCGCTCCCCAGCCACAATCATACCTTACTGTAAACCTTCAAAGGGGCTCGTGAGAATTTGGCTACGCTTCCACAGCTTTGACTACTTTTAACGTTGCTCTTCCCTAAAGGCATCTCATTCCTGAGAGAGCCGTGCTTGCAGCACAGCTGTTCAGATCAGACAAATCACTGCCTGGCTGGGATCAATGTTACCCCCTTCTTCCCTGAAGCAGCCTGTTGGCGATGGCCTGTTTGTTACCATGCACGGCCATGGTGCGCACAGCCCCGTGCGAAGGCTGTGTTCTGTGCAGGGCTGGATCCCCCTCTACAGGTGACATTTCAGCGAGCTCACTCTCTCCCAGCTAGTATTTCACCAGGAGCAGCCTGCATGCTTTCTGGCGGAACTAACAGTGCATGCATATGTTTGGTTGCCATTGTAAACTATGCAGGTGGCACGTTGCTGTTTAAGCCCAGTCAGTAACTCAGCCACACAGCCACTCGCTCACTCACCCCTCTTTCTCCCACTGTTCCCGGAGGGATGGGGAGGAGAATCGAAAGATCAAAGATCAAGAGCCACAAGGGTGACCAAGTATCTGCACAGGGGCAGGGCAGCAGCAGGGTAGTACAGTTTGTGGCTGGATTTTCCCTGCTAACAAAGGCTTCCTATTGGGAATTAATGGAATCACAGAATGGTTTGGGCTGGAAGGGACCTTATGGATCATCCAGTTCCAACAGGCAGGGACACCTTTCACTAGGTAAAAATACTCAGTGGTCTAATGTTTCCCTGCAACAGCATGCTCCGATCGCACTATAAGCAAGGTGCTTTGAAGTACAAACAATTTATTGCAATGGTTCATTATTCACAGTACCGTTTGCTTTGTCCCTGGGTGCTACCGAAGTGCAAGCCACGTGAAACAGAAAAGCTGAATGACAGTAACTCAACAGCAAAACATGCCTGTGCCCTATGCTCTTGCTGTCCTGCCTCTGTCCTGGTACTGAATGCAGAGGAGTCTGCTGCTCTTCCTGGTTGCCTAGAACAAGCTGGTAAGGTGAAAGTTTGGTCACAAAGGATTGTCAGTTGTTCTGTTCAAGGCGATGCAGGAACAGGAACCTGATGTCTTTCCAGCTGTACTTCACTCAGAACGCAGGGTTTCTGGCTTCATGCAAGACACCTTTGTACACAGCATTGCTGAGTTTCTGCTTAAAATTTTTAATGTAAGTACTGGTTTATTTCCAATTCTTTTTGTCGATGATTGTCTTTCATTTACATAAGCTTTAAGTCATCTACCTGTTCTGAGGCTAAGCTTCCTGGCCTAACTCCCTTAAAAGAGCCAGTACCTCTAGCATTACAACTACTGGATACGGAAACTGGACATCCCACCTCCTGGAGTTGTATTTAAAGGACTTAACAGATTACTGCAACTTTTATTATGTGTTTCCAATTGTATAAAAATGGTGATTCAGACACCACTGAACTCTACAGTTCCATATGCTATTAGGACAAATTACACGGGTTACTTCAGGAATGATATCTAAACAGAAACTTGCCTTGGGCGGGGAGTGGCAGGAGTTACTACAAGTTTTATTGAAGACTTGAGAATTCCAGTACTCCCGTGGCTAAACTCAGCTCAAGGATCTTCTCATCTTTCTAACAAATGTATTAGCTTAAGAAAGTACTTGGAAAGACAGGTTTGAGATAGAAAAGATGCAATTTCCACCGCTGCCAGTGGCCACTTGGGAGGTGGGCGGTTACCTTGGTTTGCAACAGGGATGCTGTTACCTTCCAAAACTTGTAAATTACAAAGATCTTGTAATTAAGAAATGTTTAAGACTATATTCCTGAAAATGGGGTTCTATTAAATGTTACTTGAGTCCTTCAGAAAACATGTGGCAGGGCTGTTGGGTAAGGCTCAGCAGTAGCACCTGCTGCCCTCTCTCCTCACTCACCCCATGCCTGGTTTACAGAGTTCCTGCAGCAGCTGCCTCAAATGATTCTAAAATTAGAGCCTCTCAAAAACAAATGATTGCAGCTCTTGGCAGGTTCTCTCCTGTGAGTCACACTTGTATTCTATGTTTTCACAGGCTTTTCTGTATCATTGTTGGTAGACAGCCACCAAAAGCTTTACAGTTGCAGAAGGTAACATTTTCACAACAAAACTGTATTGGTTTTATTTCTTAAGCTACCATACAAAACACGGTGTTTAAAAGCTCTGCAGTGCCTCCCTGCTCGCATTCCTCTGGAATTCGGAGGAGGCAGCACAGCTCACATGCAGTCAACAACGTTGCTGGATCCCTGGCCCACGTCCCGGATCTGGCTGCTGAAACAAGAGCACACAGCCACGCCGGCCCCTGCCCTGCAGTGCGACACGGAGCCGACGAGTTCCCACCTGAAGAAGATGGCAGAGGAAACAACAAAAGTAAGCTCCTGTCCTTTCTGAGTATTTCTTCTCTGTGTCGGAATCACAGAATAGTGGGGGTTGGAAGGGACCTTCCAAAGTCATCTGAAATTCTATTATACAAATTAGCTGTTTACTCTGCACAATAATAAGCCCCGCTAGTTTATTCTTATTATTTCACTAGTAAATTTAGTGTGAAATCAGACTGAAACAACCATAAGTATGTAGATTCTTACTGAATGAAGGGAAGAGGACAAGGGATGGAGAAGAAGGAAGAAGGAGGAGGTGCCTAAGTATTTACAAGAAGAACCTAGTGGCATAAATGTAGCTAGTCATGGATATTACTCAATTACTACCAGGAAACAGCAGCTAGACTCCTGCTGCACGCTATTTCTATTATGTTATGTTTTCATATAGGTATATTTCATTGTCTTAAGCCAAATTAAGCATTTTAAGTTACCTATTCGCTATGGGATCAAATGCCTCCACTGTATTCAGGTACACGTTGCCATTATGACCTCCAACTGCAAAGATTTTACCCATCAGTGTCGCTATGCCAACACCACCCCTCGGAGTTGTAAGCTCTGCTACATACTCCCATTTGTTACTGCGTGGGTCAAACCGCTCCACCGAGCTCAGCGGAGAGTTGTCATCAAAGCCACCTGCAAAGAATCATCACATTGTCAGTTTTACACCACTTTTAGTGCCAGTGATATTGAGGACTGGCATTATCAGGCTATTTTTGGCATTCAGTGGGCTAGTGTCCTGCTCCAGCTCTTTACATGAATTTCACAAGCTTCTAAAAATTAATCTAATGGCCTTCCCTCCTATCACTGTGTAAGCATCACCCAGTGTGACAGTGTTCTACTCAAGCTGCAAGGAGAGGTGCTGCTATTATTTTCCTCCTTAAATGCATTTAGCACATCATTACAATGAAAGAACTTCTAATTTGGAACAGAAAAAAACTAAGACAAGTAAAGGATGGGCCTGATTTATTTTGGCTTAAGCAGAACACCCTCTTGTGGTGGTTTCAAATTACAGCATTGCTGAAGACTTCAGGGAAAAAATCCTCAAATTACGACTTCAGTGCTGCATTCCCCTTGCTAGGGCAGCTGGCAGAGGAGCATTTTACTCAGAGCGTTCTTTAATCACTTATGATGATACACTAGACAGAGCACTGCAGCTATCACTACGGTATATCTACCTGGCATCTTCCTCCCTGAGGAAAGCAGGTAAATGCAACGCAGGGCAGATCAAGACAGGCCTAAGACAACAGGCTGTGAAGTGTAATCACTTTGTGAAAAAGCTACCGTTTAAGCTCAAAATCGAAATAGAGTGCTTTGAAAGTATGTGAACTTAACAATTTTCCTAAAGGAAACTCAAGATTAGTGAATCTCAAGAGGATTTTCTGTATGGATATACTGTCCTGAACAGTATAGGCATCCTGAAATGTAGGTTAGGAACTGCATTTTATTTCCTCACTAACATCCTTTCATGTAAGCTCCTTTCATGTGCTCGCTTTCTTTTCCTGACCAAGAACACAAAGTACAGGTCAGGTGTACTTATCAGTTCCTTTATCAACAACAGCCTTTTCTAAATGCCAGTAGCTCGCAGAAAGCACTAACAAAATACCACATCTCTACTCACCGACAACGTACAGGCAGCCATGGAGCTCACTGACACCATTGCCAGCTCTTCGCTGACCCATTTCTTTCACTTCTATCCACTTATCCAAATGGGGATCATATTTCTCCACACTGGAAAGAGACGCTACACCATCATTGCCACCCACAGCATAAACATGGTTCTGGAAAACAGTTGTATAAAGAAAGATTATGTGTAATGCATTCTCTATTTATTCAGCTTTTCATAAGCCTTGTTACAATTATAGGCAAATGTGGTATACCCATACAGCCCCAATTATTTACTTCTATGTAAGAATTCCAGCAACAAACTTAACTAATGACCATCTCTTGCAAATAAAGAAGTGAAAAAGTTACATAGTATTGTAGATATTTTGCACAGTATACATACTGACAGGAGGATTTAAGTGCAGATGTGTTCACTACCTTTAAACATAGTAACCATGACAAACCAGTCTTCTGAGTGAAACATCAGGCATTAGCCTGATGTTAGAATGGTCTGGCGACTTGCTCCCAGTACCTCAAATACTGCTGAACAGGGCATGGAGTTCAATTTGACATGACTATTATCCTAAATATCCTCACCTTGTGCACAGTTCCATAGGATTTTGATGACTGGAGGTGCTCAGACCCACCAGCTGCATTTTGGTTTGTGTTCTGCCTTGTAAAAGATTTGAAAAGCTGGTCAGTTCCTTGGTTGGCCCCACCTTGGGAGGAAAAAGTCACCTACCACAAGGGCTACGGAGCCGACTCCTCCCCTGGGAGTGTTCATTGGGGCAACTGCACTCCAGCAATCAGAATCAATGTCGTATCTTTCCACATCACTGAAGCAAGTGTTGTCATCCAAACCTCCTATTGCGTAAATGGGGCCAACCAGAGAGGCAAGCGCGATTCCTCTCCTAAGAAAACCATAGGATCAATACCTCAGTGCAAATCCTTAGAAAAAGGGAATGGCAAAGACACATGAAGTGCAATGTTACCTGACTGGCACCTGCTTCAAATTATGAGAAAAAGTAATGAAGTTTAAAAAAGCGCAGTTTATAATAAACAATGACCAGTCACTGTGGCAGGCACACCTGTGCCAGGCTTGCAGCTTTGTCCTCAAAGTCTTTACTATGTTTGCAGCCTCCCATTGAGTTTTCTCTCACTTTCACCTCAGCTTTCCCATGTACCTGTATGTTACCCTCCGACCCATGAACAGGACTGTTGCAGCTAGAATATTTTTAGACTGCAAAAAGACAAAGCTCCTGTTTCAACAATAATAAAAACCTAAAGGCAGGGAAGTATGGAAAACTGTTTTGACTGCATGTCACTTAGAGCCCAAGTCCTCTACTTATACGCTTGGATATATATTAGACTGTCTTGGTTACCTGGGTTTCTCTATGCTGGTAGTGAATTTGACACCTCTTATCTTTTTTTGTTGTATCTGATGGGGAACCAAAACCTGCTGATTTTAACTTTGTTGGTATAGCTGCTGCTATGCTTTGGGATGATTTTTGGGGGGTGATATTGATACATATTAAAATGCAAACCTATGCCAGGTATTCAGTGACTGACCTCTAGCAAGATTTAATTGCAATTTCTTCCATTCTATTATTTTCCAATAGGTCTGTCCTAAAGTAGTTGTCAGGTATTTTTTTCTGCATGTACTTTTTTTTCTGCATGATATTTTTTTCTGCATGACATTTTTTTCTGCATGGTACTGCATGTACCAGTAGGAGTGTGCAATCAGTACTACAAAATGAAAAGCATGGTTTATAATGTAAGCATTAAGTTTGCTGAAAATATGCCCTGGGTGGTGGCAGAAGGGAGGAAGTGAAGCAAGAAACCCCTTGTAGGAGTCTGGGTCTTTACTTTGATCAGGTCACAGCTTTAGGACTTAGCCATGCTCAGTATTTCAATCGTACTTTTACATGATGCTTTTACAAACAACAAATAAGCAAATGGAATGTAGAATTAAGGAGGCTGATTTAAATGACAGCAGAAACAAAAAATTGCAGATCTGTGAGTCCAGTAGCTCCTTAAAAGAATCTTAAATGTCAAAAGTCAAGAAAAATCCTTAGGCTGACTTTCAATGTTTCAGTTCTTCTGGCCTTTTGTGGCAAAAGCATAGGCAGCTATTTGTTTCCTGGGCATGAAGTATCTCACTGTTCATGTTCTGCTGGCACTTGTCTTGCTCATTCTTAAAAAGAGCAAAAACTCCCACAGAACGAGCTAGTCAGTTTTGAGTTCTCTACTGGGAATAGCAGAAAGGCCCTAGATATCAGAATGCAAGCACAGTTGGACTATGAAGAGCTCAGTGCTCCAAAAGCCGACCCCCAAGAAAAGGAAAATAGAGCAATAAAAGAAAGCCAAAGCAGAAACATAATCAGGGATTATGCAGTTTTACACTGAAATATTTACAGTATGTTACGCACAACTTTGTGTTTGTGCGAATATGTGATAGATGCAAGTGTGATGCAGACTTGTGTTTGCTTTACAGCTAGTAAATCAAGCTGTGTATTAGCATGAAGCCCCAGAATAAGAAAAAAAAAAAAAAAAAAGAATCCTAAAAGTAGCAAAGTTTGGAAACAAAAAGGCAGGACAGACATGATTATTTTCAGCATCAGCAAAAAAATCATCTGTCACAGACTAGGGCTTAAATTTTGGATCACGGAACACGTACCTCTTCGTGTTCATTGATGCCTTCATCATCCATTTGTTTGTTAGAGGATCAAATACTTCCATGCTTCCCAAGTGTTCATTTCCATCATGTCCACCTACTGCATAGACTTTACCTGAACACATAAACATCTTTTGAAACAGATGTTGCTTGGATATTTCACTTTTCATTTATGTAATATTTGCCTACCTGGAGACAAAAAGCTCAAAGGTTAACGTTGTCTCTCAGTTTGCAGTAATGTTTTTTTCAGTAAGCCTGCTCTCAGATTGTTTCAGAACTAAAATCTCTTAATGGGAAGAAGCTTTACTAAATTGAGGAATATTCAAGTTAAACAAGTAAAGTAGTAGAAGTACAAGTAGAAAAAGTACCAATTCTACCAAACAAGTGCCTTTAGATCAAGGTTGCTTGAATGGGTTTACTGACCTCCCACAGAGATCACACCCACATGCCTTCTCCTGCTGTTCATTTCGGGGCCAAAGAACCAGCTGTTCTTACTGATAGAGTAGCATTCAATGCTGCGAAATGGGTCGCCTGATCCGCCTCTACCACCAACACAGAACAACACACCTGAAAAAGACAAAACAGGTTTCCAGAAAACTAGCAGGAGGAAGGGGGATAAAGTTGCAGAGCAGAGTGAACTGAAAATTACGCAGTTTGGGAGAAGCTGTATTTCACTCCATAGGGTATGTTTGCCCTCCATAACTGGATGCTGGATTTTGGACTTTGCCTGGCATGCTGCTACGTCAATTAACTATCTGTGCTCTTGCAAAAACAGTGCATAATTTAAACATGCCTTTTGTGATTTTGCTTAGAGAGATAAATCAATTTTGTTAAAAAATAACAATTAGGATTTACAGTCTAATATTCATCACTTACTTTTGATGTAGGTTAGCCCAAGAGTTTAAAAGTTAGCTCAACCTTTTCATACCAAAAGGTGTCTGTTGTTTTCAGTATAGTTTTGAGCATACTGCCTGGTCACACCATACTTAACAGTTCTGGCTTTAATGCAGATAGAGCTAATTAGGATAAATAATGATTTAAACAAAGAAAATGACTGCTAAAGTTCTGTTAGGAAAATACAGCACATTACCTAATTAACAGAGAGGTAACCAATGGCTTTCCAGATTTAGCATTGTCATTAACAATCATTTATACCAAACCAGCTAACCCTGCACAGATGTGCTGCCTTTTCTCCATACCACTTCCTACTGGATAATCAGACACACATTTAATTACCAGCAGTCTGCTTCCTTGGTGTTGTGCGAATGGAGTACTCAAAGTCTGGCACTGCCCTGCTGCTCAGGCGAAGGTGGTAGTTTCTTGCTTCATCCAGCAAATCCCTACACTTTAGATTCTGCTTGACAATCTCTTCCTTTGCCACAACACCCATAAGGAAACAAATGGGCAAGAGAGGCAGCCGTACCTAACAGAAATGAACACAGCTGGAGTAAACTGGCTGAACTGAGTCTCACCATTTACAGTGATATACACATAACAGAGCTTCTGAGTCAGCTGGCAGCCCCACGCACTTCACTAAAAAGAGAGGTTTTCATGTTTTTTTCCCAGAGTAAGAGCAATACAAACAGTTCCTTTTTAGTGAGAAATGTTTGCTATAACCATTTGCATTTAAGCAGCAGTGGAGAACTGTCCTGTGGCCCAGGCACCTGCCTGGTGTGATGCAGGCAGTACCTGTGACTCTGCCAGGATAGCCCATGTCAGGTTAGTCTGCGGAGGGTATCGATTTCCAGTTCATTGCTATGCCAGCAAAAGAGGCCTTCTGCTGAAATGGTTAATTTTCTGTGGGTGGCAAGTCAAAAAGGAAACATCAGCATGAACTAAGCTTCTATCAAGGAGGTATTGCTAGTGTAGTAACACCTTTCTCTGGTGTGGACTTGACTACAGGATTTAAAAAACAAAACCAACCAAAAAAAACTACCTTGAGAGCTAATTTTTTGTTTCTCTGTTTCCTTCCTGTAGTTTCCTAGAAGAGAGCTGGTGACCAGGTGGAGAAATGGAACGGTCTTTCTGAGTGCAACTACAGGCATTTACTGCCCAAAGCAATCCCCAGTGACCTGGCAGATCTGAAACAAGGTCAGCTTCTCCGAGACTGCCTTGAAATATCCTTTTCCCTTTCCATTTATTTCAGCAAAGCTTTCATTTATCTTCACATTATCATGTGAAAGAAACAGTGAGGACTATGAAGTACAATCAGGCACAAAAGTGGTATGTTTGTTGTTAGGGGGAACTGAAGCAAACCACCATCTGACATCCTAAGGTTTGGAGTGAATGCTGTCAAGCAGCTCCAAATCAGTTCAGAGGCAATGGTGAAGAAGTCCAGTACCTGCAGTGCTTCTCAGAGCAGCAGGATAGTGCTGTTCTATGGCTGGCAAGTGTCCCTGTTTTCAAGTAAGCAGGTGTCTGTACCAGTTCTTCCTTGCTCAGTTGCTTTCAGTTACACTTCTTCATTTACTTTGGCTCAGCTTATTTTAGGCTGATTAAAAAAAAACACCATAGCCCTGCTAACAGGCTTGTGAGGTTAGTGATATGATAAGAACTCAAAGTTGACAAATTCAGAGCCTCATTATAACAGCAAAACCTGTAAGGCTGATTATGTTTTCTCCTAGCAGTACTGTTCAGCTCAACTGATGGCTCTGTATACTCTGGCAAATAACCCGTATTTACAGGAAGGGGCTTACTTTTTCATTGCTTTGTTCTAGACTCTGTTTTTCATTACTAGAATAAAGCTGTAAATCCCTTTTGCTAGCATAATTGGGTAATAAAAATTGTTATTTTTTAAATCTAAAATTATATTGCCTATGAATTTAATTACAGTGTACTAAAGAAGGGTTTTTTTGTACAAAAAATCTTATGCTTGTCTAGATGAAACAGAAAGGCTTTGGGAGACAGTTAATATACAGCTGTGATCTTTTCACCAGGAAGTATGAAAAACGATGCATGAAGACAATGGCAGCAGTATGGCAGTAGACCTCTCATCACTCATATGACACCAATATTAGCAATTCTGCCAAATGCAAAAATTCCAAGTTGGAGTTCAGTGACACTTGAAACAGCACAGTTGATCTCACCTGCTAAGATCATAGCACATTCTGCAGCACATAGCATGTACCTCCCTCTTCCTCAGCACCTTCTCCATACCTGTCTCAATTACTGTATTTTAAACTCCCACAATTAGCACACACAGAGCTTGAATAACTGAGGGAGTTTATGTAAGTTCAGCTGAGTGACCTTTTGATACCCGTGTTTCTTTCAGAAGTATGGGACTCGTATCAAGTCTAAAGGCTTAAACTGCCAACTCCTTTCAGATCCTACAGGTAACCAGTAGCGCCAGTCTACTAAACACTAAGGGTCTAGAGTGTGTTTCCTAGGCTGCTCATAGGGCTAACATATCTTGGTCTTTTGTTAAAAATATATGGAATATTATAGAAGTAGTACAACTTGATATGACACATCTTGATTACAGCTTTACTTTCCTAGCTATGTAGAAAACATCCTGAACAGCTTTGCTCTCCTTTTTTAAGCACTGATTCTTACCAGCAAGGGAAGTGAGTATTTCAGGCTGCAGTAGTATCAAACCAAGTGAAGTGATGGCTTTGCTCTCCATTGTGTAAATCTAAGGAATTTCTGCTCTAACGAAGATGCAGCTTTTTGTTGGCTCCCCACCACCCAGCCATGAGCATAAAGTGAATACTCTTCTCTACAGAAACTGGAGAACACAGCTTCCTGATATTCAAGAGATTTAACCTGCTTCCACTGTCAACTCACAACTGTAAGTACCAGATGAGTCATCAACTGGTAAGAACATATTTAATCTTGACATCTACCTAAGTACAAACAGTTGATTATAAATCTAAACCAGTGACAAGACAGACAGCAGGAATCTTGGTCTGCCCTACCTGGGCAAGTATCACATCCAGCCATGCAGCATGATGCTGTGGATTGGCTAGCAGCCACTTGATAGCAGCATTGTAAACTTGCTTTTCATTTTCAATATTCAGGTCACTGGAGGACAGGAGCTTATGGAGGTGCTGCGGTGTCACACTCACAAAGTCTTCACACTCCACCACCTCTGTGAAATGTTGGCAAGCATACTGATCTGCCATTTCCATCAAGTCAATGCGGTTGTGGCTCTCTGCAAATGCCCTGACTGCCAGGCAGTTAGAGGGATGGAAGTGCAGCTTCATGTATTCACAGCACGCCTTTGCTACCAGTTCCACCTGCAGAATGCAAGCAGCATACAGGAGAGACTGGACATTATCCACGGTCAGAGTAAGCCGGGAGGAGTACACAAACTTCACTAGGTCTTCTATTGCATCGCCATCAAAGTCCCTGATCTCGATGACCGTCTGCTTGGCTTCAGCCATTTCTGAGAGGAACATGGCTCTGAAGTAAGGTATAACACAAGCTAGTACCAGTTTGTGGCAGGAGATAAATTTTGAACCAACCTGAAAAAAAAACAAAACAAAACAAATCCCAGTCTTTTATGGGAATGTCAGTTTCAGCTATGAACGCACGGACAGTTAAGCCGAAATAAGAATTCTGAACTCAATATGCATTTGAACTACTGTATTTTGTTCAAACAAATTAACTCCATTTGCCCTCTACTTCTGACATAGGTCAATGTATCCCAATCAGATCTGAGTTGTAACTTGGCTGCCTGAGTAGGGCAGGGTGGTAACGCAAGAAACCAATAGCACTGATGTGCTGAACTTTTCTTTAAGAGCTGTGTCCTATTTTTTAAACGAAACATCCTTAGAAACCTTCTAGATGCATCTTGGAGACAGAAGACTGCTAGGTTCTTGTTTGTTTTACGTGTATTCAGAGATGGGGGGATTGTAAAGTGATATTTTTAGACTACTTAATTTAATCCTCAGGACTTGCATTACTGTTGAAGAATTGATAAAGCTGTTTATAGAAGCAAATTCCTGTAAAACCACCATAGTAACAGCTATTATAGGAACTAATGAAAGTTACCAATCACTTCAAGATTTTTAGAAGGTGTTTAGCTACAAAAGATAGAGTATTCCCTATAAAGACAATGTCTTTTTCAAAATTCTGATCAGAAAATGTGCAAAATAAGCTTTTCACTAACAAAATTATAGAATTCAATTACATTAAAATGAGAATGTAAACACTGAAGGTAAATGAACAATCCACTACTAATCTGTATTACAGGAGTGCTTTCTTACAGCATGTCATTCTGCAGTCTGCACTAACATAAGGGGATGGCTGACTTAAGTAACCAGTTTCCCTGACAGACTTGAATTACATGCTCACTTTCAGATGAAGGTGTTACTGAGCCATCTTGCAATTTCAAAACAAAAAAAAAGGTATTACATTATACAGGATAATCTAGAGTCTTTTCTAGCTCTATTTCAATACACAGTAGCTCTGCCCTCAAAAGTGTGTATTATCACACGTGTAACCTGCCTGGTGAGTAGTAAATCAAGTACAGAAAGCAAACACATATGAAAGAATACATAGATTAAAAGAGAGTTAAAAATAAATGGTTCAGTGTGAGTTGATCAGATCACTCCCGAAGGAACAGTTCACAAACCTACCAAGTGAATAAAAACCCAAACCAACAGGAGAAAAGCAGATGGTATGCATCTGCCACTCTCCACCTTCTAACAGGGAGCTGTTCATATGACAGTAGCATCATGGTACGTGAAATTCCAGTTTTTAAACCTTTGGAGAAGAGGAAGTCTCCCTGTGTACCCCCAGAGTTTGTCACTGTCACAGAAGCACTCCAGCTAATTACAGTTCTGATGCAAAAAGATGCTACCAGCTGGTCTGCTGTATCAGGGAAAGCTCCAAGGCCATTTTCACCTTTAAAGATTTTATTCTGCCCATCCTCCCACTCTCTAATTAGATCTTTCCCTTGAATATTTTTATCTGTTACATTAAAAATATCTAGCATGTTCTTGGTATTTTGAAATTGGAATTCCCCTCCAGTTAGTAACTATCATATTTTAACAGCCAGCAGTTAAATCAATAATTGGTCTGACAACACCAGTAACAGAACTTCTCACTATCAGAGGTCATGCACAAAAGCAGAAAGTTCAGTAGAAAAGTAGTTACTCCTAAAACATGAGAAATGCCTGAGTACTACATAAAGAAAAATCAAGCCCTCCAGAAAATTCTAGCTCCAATTTTATTACTAGTTACTTGAAAATCACTGATTTCAGAAGCTTTATGTAAGATGTACACAGCTGCTCTAGCCTTCATTGATCATAGGCTCCACTTGTAGACTGGAAGCTTAAATTACCAAAGTAGCTCCACACAAATAATATAAATGGACATTAATACAAGCCTAACTTAGAGTAAGTTAAAATGCAGCCACAGTAAAGTGTGTTTTAGAAGCCAAGTTTCCCTAGCAGGAGAATACATTTAACTATGTTTATAAAATAAGACTTTCTACCTTTTTTGCAAGGGGGAGTGGCAAGAGAGAAAAGTGAGGATGAGGTCAAAAAAAGGTAAGAGGGTTGTTAAGAGCTGTGACTTGTACCTTCTTCCCCAAACCACCTTTTAAAATTACTTATGTAAAAAGACCTGATGATGAGCAGTCAGGCCAGTTCTGTTTCATAGCTCTCATGCTGTCTGGAGCAGCTTCAGTATTGTCATTCCATGTTCTATGAGCATTACCTGAACTGTAATGAGCCACTGCACCTATTCTAGTGCCTGCTCAGTGCTTGTGACCTAATACCTGTTGCAGAGCAGAACAGAACAATGCTCTTGCCTATTCTACTCCTGTTGTCCACTGGAGCAGGAGGGAGAGACACCCTCTTCCTCTCACATATTCCCATTGTCTACCAAACATTTTAGAAAGATGAGCTGCCTACTAGGGGAGGACCAGGGACACACATCTGTCAAGGGTTTTCTCTGTTAATATCTAATATTAAAAGTGGCAAACGATTTCTCTTGAAGGCATCTGTCATTTGATCTTGGAGCAAACCTCCTTTATCTCTTTTTCTTAAATAATTATTTTCCACTACTAAGATGCCCAGCTAACTAATACTTCACATTTGTAGGCAGCAGCAACCACTGTTACAGATGCTAGATATAAATTTATTGTGATCAGAATACAAATAACATACAGATGACTTACAAAGAATGCATTAAAGCAATGTTATGCAAGAATCATAAAACTGGTTTCCTCTTCCTCCTTTAACTCTTTCATCAGCTGTAGAACATAATTGACTGTTGGCTTTTCTTTTTTTTTTCCCCTTTGAGAATGCTGGAAGCTAGATTAGTTCCAGAAGTCCTGTCTGTCAGGAAAGATTTAGCAAAGCAATGCAGAATGCAAAAATAGACATAAAATTGGGGATGAAAGTGTGTCACAGCAAGGAGGCTACAAGAAGCTGAGACTGCGCAGTAATATACTGATCAACTGTGGGAACTTGTTTAGCAGGCAAATTGGGTCAAAGTCATGAACTTTCTGTCTCAGACTGTCAAGAACTTAAATGTTTACATTTCAGTTGTAAACTTCCTAAATAAGAAAAAAACCCACAAACATATCTAGAGATGCCTCAGATTCAATAGGTATTCTATGGCTTCCATACCCATGCCCAAATTCACAGCCAGCTCCAGCACACTTATTTACAGCTTAATCTTCAGACTGTTAAATGCAATGAATGTATCACAGTATCACCTTCAGTGTAACATCGCAGAGCTCTCCAGCTTCAAAGAAGTGAAGAAGAGAGCTGTGAAAATCCTTCCAAGCCTCATTTGCTTCAAATACAAAGATGTCATCTTCACCGTCACTGTTGGAAGACTTAGTTTGCTGCTGCTGCTGCTGCCGCCTCTTTCCCTTTACCAGATGTTGTTTTCCCTGCTCTGGGACCACGGATTCTGAAGCCATTGGCTGTTTCTTCTTTCACTGCATGAATCTTCAAAAACTCCTGTCAAGACAAAAATCCAGCCCATCAGGAATCAAGTCCTAAAATGCAGCTAAGTTCTGTTCATTTTCCTGTTTAAAAAAAACCCACAAAACCAAAGCAAAAAAACCCACAAAAAAAAGCAGATGAAACATTAGGTACTGCTGGTATCTAACACTGTGGTTACATATTATAAATATGTACCTATAATCTTACTTAGGAAGGTGGGAGGAGAAGGAGGAAAAAGACACGCAGTCATGAATCCTACGCTTGTAGCTTTAGGAAAAGCTATTGTTTGTGAACTTGTTGCCCAGCTTCTTGAAAGAGACTATACTAAGAGTGTAAGTGACCATCAAGGAAAGTGACTGATCCCAGGGAAACTAAAGGAAGTGCCTCAATCATAACATCATCTGTTATTCCTTGCAGACAGCTGCTTGACACTTTCCATGAAGGGGTAACTGTCGGCATAAAAAAACAAAGCACACATTGTTTATAGCTCACCATTGTTTGCTGAGAGCAAGTCAGCAATCTTCTTGTTCAAGTTAAACATTTAGAAATATTGATATGTCTGCTGTTCCCAGCGTGCAGCTGTTTCAGACTGCAGAGTTGGTGTTCTGGTCCCTAGCTATTCCTCACTATCAAACTTTAAAAAGCAAGCAGGGATGGGAGATCAGGGCACAAACATGTTATCTTATATCAATAACAATTCAAACAACAGTAAAATCCTAAATGAAGCAATTTCAATTCTACCTAAATCTAAAACTGAATTACATATAAAATTCCTCAAGTACTTATGCTCAGCTGAGGTAAAATGCTTCAAATAATTCTGACACAAAAAGAACTAGAAAACATTAGACAATGGTAGGCTGGTAGAACATGAATGAACATCGCTCTGTTCTTCCCTGTCATGAAATTAAACACCAGGAATCTTGGCCAAAAAGCCAACCTAGATGCTTGAGTACATGACCTCCTCCCTGTCAGCTACCTTGGGAGACAGTGTCCCAGAAAGAGGGGATCCTCCTTGTTCTTCCACTGACACAAGGGAGGAAGACATTTCAGTGACACAGAACAGAAATAAAACCAAGAATCCCTCCATAACTGTGACTAGGAGGCGTTCAGATAGGTATTATGATACCTATAAATACACTGCTTTTTATAAGCAGTGGTCTTAAAGTTGGAAAAAAAGAAGGCAAAAACCCAGGAGAAATCAAGATACAGGTGAAGTTTCACCAACTATCCTGTATGTAACTTTGTTTACCCACCCATAAAATGAACAAAAATCGCATCATGATCTGTGCAGGGAAGGGCAGGTAGCCTCACTCAGGAAACAAAAGGACCTTTTAATTGAAGAAGATGAAAAATTAACCTTCTGTAAAAGCAGAGTTTGTAGCCCTGGGATCAGGGAGGTTTTGGAAGCGACTCTAGTATAAACAGATTGCATGCATATAAATCTATACAAGTTTGTTCATGTGACTGAGTAAAACTAACTTGTCTAATATAGAGCCTGACGAGTCTCTGAAGGTAATTATGTGCTGGTCCTGCTGACCACAAGATTAGATAAGCATACGTAGTGACAAGATCTTCCCCAGTTTAATCTAGCTAACAGAACAAGTTGAGCTGTTGTCCTGTGTTGTACTAAGAAAACTTGAATATGTGAAAAGAGGGCAGCTGGAAGAGCTAAGGAAGAGACAGAAGAAAGGAAGTGGAAAAGGCAGGAGGCAGCTGCACTGCAAACTGCAGCCAAGAAGCAGCAGCTCTGGCAGGGACCGCACAAGCAGCTGTTTGATGTTCAATCTGGTTACAGCTGCATCACCAAGAAGGAACATAGGGGAAAGAAACTGTAGAAAAAACACAGTGCTCTCCCCTTCTCTATTCTTCAATTCCATCAAAGGAGTTATGGAAACCTCATGCAAAACTGCTCAGATGCCCATGCTAATTAGATCAAAACAGACAAGTTTGGAAAACATGGGAAAGTTCAAGCTTCAAGCCTAAGCCTACTGTACTTTTATGGGGGAAATCAGAAACCACACATCTAACTAGTTTAGCTTGTTTAAAAATACCAGGCTTTCTTCTGCAGAAATTCATTAAAGATTTTCTTAAACAACACTAATATAAACTTTCTAGATCCTTCCAATATTCCAAAAGCTCCTTGTAGCAAAGCCTGGTATGTATTACTGTTCCATGTTGTCACACAGGTAGTTCAGAAAACAGTGAAATGGGTACTGTTAGCACCACCTTTCATCTGCTTCCATAACCAAAACCCCATCAGTGCGGTAGACACACAGTGAATGAGGACTGCTGTTTCTTGGAAAAATGCAACAGTAAAAGGACCAAAAAGGTGTTTTGTAGAGCATAAAAAGCCACAGTCAGATAAAATATCAGTTTGGAAATAATTCTGTCTGGCAACCTTTTAATCCTGTTTTGAAATAGCTTCTTCCCTGCTCCCTTTCATCTAACATGGATATGCTCAACAAAATTCTGAAGAGGTTTAATCCCAGTTTCAATTGAAACTATATGGCATATGTTATATGGCATGGCTATATGTCTTCCGGGCTTTTTGGGATGACAGGTTGACAATTCTGATCAATACCTACTGAGGTACTTTTCTACAGTCACATACGTGAATAGTTTCTTGATTATACTGCCAGAAGCCTTTGCAATAGGCACAGAAATACACCTTTGTGTGTTATAACACCGCTGAGTGTTATAACTTTTACTACAGCAGAATACGTAGGAATGACTAGGCAAAGGAGGAAATGCAGATTTATGAACTATCAGACTGTATTTGGTTTGTGAACTACTTCCATACCCCTTACGGATAAGAACTTCATTAACTGATACTTCTCAGCAGCCAGTAAGCAAGCGGCTTGAGTGGAGATGGGCAAGTGGCACCTATCAAAGCAGGAAGGAAACTCAAGTAGGCAATATAAAGAGCTGGTGGAGTTGTGCATCTGAAATTCTTATTTGAGAAGAAAGAGCGGGAAGGGGAGGTTAGGAACTCCTAAGGCTCTCTCAAGTGGCAACAGGTAATTTCTTGCTTTTTTTTAAATCCGGAAATATTTGGCTTGAGGTAACTTAAGTAATTCTGCTACAAGATGTCAGCAGTAAGCTCATCAGTGCACTAGTTTCTTGGGTTGCAGTCTCCACAGCAGTGAATTGCATGTAGCATCTTGAAACATGTGACTCCCAGCTTGGTTTATTTGTGTGGTTTTCGCTCTGTGCTGGAATCTTGCGGCAACTATACGATTCAAGCGCTCTGTAAGCTCAGGACTATATGTGTGCCTCCCACAGAATAAGGCCACCGATGCTGAGAATAGCCTCGGCAGCGTGCTGCCCTTGGATACTCTTGCAAGGGGCAATCCAGCCCCGGGTGACTTGAATCAATTCTAGGTTAACTCACAAGAACCCATGCTCGGTCGGGGTCTCTGATGCCGGTTGGGCCAGTACGTTGCAGTGAAAGGGGCCCGGGCCCGCTGCTGCCCCGGCCGAAAGAGCAGGGTCCGGCCGCCCCACCGTGAGGCGAGCGGGTGGGCGGGCATGGGTGTTCCCGGGGGCTGTAAGGAGCAGAAGAAAAAGCCATCCCGACAGCCTCCCCGCCACAGCACGCAGGGCCGCTTCCCGCTACACCTGAGTGAGGAGAGGGGCGTGAGTTACGTAAAGGCAGGGGCAACCCACCATGGCGGCGGCGGGCCCAGACGGAGAACGAGCGGGGGGCGAGGGGCGGGAGCGCGGCCGCGGGGGAAGGGCCCGGGAACGTGGGGTGCAGCCCCGCCGGGTGGGACGAGAGACGCGGTTCCCTCCCGCTGCCCGCCCCGCTCACCTGCCGCGGCCGCGGGAGCCGGGTCCGGCGGAGTGCCGCCCGCCCGGGGCGGAGGGACCAAGGGGGACGCGGGGCGGAGCGCATGCGCGGTCCGGGGAGGGCGGACCGAGGGTTGGGGCTGCGGCGGAGCGAAGGGGAAGGGTTGGTACTGCGTGAGGCGGGGGGTGTCGGTAGCGGTTGTGGGGCTTCTGTCCCGAGCCTGCGGCGTTGCGGGGTAACAGCGGCTCCCACACACCCCCCGCGAGCCCCGTGATGAGAATCATGGCATCAGCTGGATGGGAAAAGACCTTTGAGATCATAAAGTCCAGGCGTTGCCCCGGGACTGCCAAGTCCACCGCTAAACTGTGTCGCTAAGGGCTCTGTCTACGCAGTTTACCAACACTTCCCTGGGACAGTAATTCCGTCGTTTCTGTGGGCAGCCTGTTCCAATGCCTGATTGCCCTCTCTGTGAAGAAATTGTTCCTAATAACCCGGTTTAAACCTCCCCTGGCACAGCTCAAGGCCATTACCTCTTAAGACTTGAGAGACGAGACCAACCCCATTTCACTAGATCCTTCTTTTAGGTAGTTGGAGAGAGTGATAAGGTTCCCCCTGAGCCTTTTCTTCTCCACACTGAATCCCTCAGGTCCCTCAGCCATTGCTCAAAGGACTTGTGCTGCAGACCCTTCACCAGCTCTGTTTCTCTTCTCTGGACA
>JBCJKH010045299.1:0-23262 GCA_039877255.1 Loriculus beryllinus | reverse complement strand
GATGCCAACTCCTGCTCCCACTGCCAGGCCCCAAGAGGTCCCTATTAGACACTGTGTACAGCCCCACATGAAGGGTTTCCAGGGATATGAGCCATAAGGGGTGCAGGTATAAGGTGCGTAAGGGCTCAGCCCTGAGAGAAAACTGCTCCCATTGAATGCCATAAATATTTAAAAAGCCAAGCAGCTGCCCTGATGGCAGTGATCCTTATCAGCTAAATTCCCTTCCTGCTATCAGACTCATGAGGAGATCAGAGTGAGATCTGTGGTAATTAAAAATGAACAAGGCCAAATTAGTTAAGCATATTCCTGACTGTCAAGAAGTAATGGAGTGATTCAGAGGTCTGGATTTCGCTGAGGGAAGCTGTCACACCCCAGCAAAATGCTGCTTGCCTTCATATATGTACCCAAAACAGTACCTAAAGATGCGGGGAGGTGACATCTTACATGGGAAGCAGGGGAGAGACACATGGAATAGCTGTAGGTGTAATAAATATTTCCTTTTTCCTAGCCAAGGTCTTTGCTGCACTTTTAATGAGTCCCTTTGCATAATCCTTTGCAACCATGTTGTGGGGGCATCAAGACTATGACTCATCTCTGAATAAACACTGAGCAGTCTGGTATGGCAGTGCCATGGCAAATGGGGCAAGCACTGAGGTACCACACCACAGTGAAGGGCAAAATGCAGGCTGACACCCTGATGTGGTCTCTGAAAGTGGTGATGGATGCAGTGCCACAGGGCAAGGAGACCAGAAAGAAAGAGGGGGGTGAATGCAGAAAAAGGTCATGTCCTAGTGCATTGCAAGTGAGCTACTGTGCTGCACCTTCTCTCCCATATCCGGGGCCACTGCATAGCAAGACCTCCTGCAGCAGCATGAGTATCTTTCATGTGAGGCTCCTTCTTTCTTCCCATCTTCCACTTGGATGGGAGAGATCTGGAGGGGAGGGTAGCAGGAGGGGAAGGTCATCATGCTGCTCTGATAAGCATGAAGGTCATCATGCTGCACAGCAAGATAAAGGCAAAAAAACCCTTATTCTAAAAACGAGGACATAAACTAGTCACGAAATTACAGCCTTTTTTACTCTGAATCCCGTGACTATTTTTTAGAGGACCTTGTCTTCTCCACTGGCAAACATCACAGGCTAAGATTTTGAAGACTCATAAAAAGAGCTGAATCCTGTTTCGGAGACTACAGCCATGTCGGAAATGCTGGCAGTTACTCTCAGCAGATCACAGTGATCTGTGTTTTGCCATGTGCACTTCAAAATGCAGCTTAGCACTGAGGTACCCAACCTAATTTAAATGGATTCGTTTGAATGAAGAGCAGTAAAACCACATCCTGAAAATGAGCACCTCTCGAGACACCAACCAAGTTCCAGAGCCACACTTAGATTGCTCCAGATTCATGAGGCACCTGAGCTAATACGTTTTTAGTAATCTCAAATGTCTCTCCACTCCACTGGAGGCCACAGTCTAGACATATTTAGAGAGATGACTGGAGACATTTAGCATATTGTTATACCATCTTTTGGATTCCTAGTTCAGTCACAGTTTAAGGAGAACGACTGCTGAGCATTTGGAAGCGGGAGAGGTTGGCACAGGATTTTCAGGATCCAAAATGAATGACAGTCTGCAAGTCACTTCTGTTTTCAGGAAGCAGAAGAGATCAATAGCAGATACTCTCAGGCAGCAGGCTCTTCTGAATAGATGGAAACAACTGCAAACAGTACATCACAAAGTCAGCGGCAGTGGCTGATGCATTCCTACAAACACTTTCTCATTCAGATTCATCCAAACCAGTGTGTCCTAACTGACTCCAAGGACCACTGAAGGAGACAAAAAAAGGCCTAAGGGGTCATGTTGCTATACAACTGGAACCCTTTCTTAAGAGCAGAGACATACTTGGCTTCAATACATCTCAGGACTAGTAGATACCAACCGAAACTTCTGAAAATGGCAGATCCCCAAAGCTGGAAATTGTTTTACTAAGAGTAATTGTATTGTGATCCCTGGTTCCACAGGCTGAAGAACTGAACAAGATACCTAGTGGAGTCCAGGACTATAAAATGTCAAGATGAACCCCAATGTCAGTGTGCTCTGGTACAGGGTATGATCTACAAGATGTAGGAGAATCTTACCAAATTTGTAGAATGGCCAGAAGGACACATCCCAAAGGATATGGCATAGATATGGTATTTCTTGGCCTTGGGATAAAATAACATTAAACCTATGAGAAAAAGAAGACATCTTCAGGAGCAATTAATTACTTAGTGAGAGGTGTATGCAAACTCTGGCCAAGTCTATAGCACACATCTCTTTGTGTACACAATCCACCAAGAATGTGAGTTGCAGCAGCCTCAGATACAGAACCTTTCATTTTTCTTAGGCTAGAGCAATCTGTGCTTTTAGTATAAGACATCGTTGGTCCAGGAGCTGTGCTGTCAGATGAGATAGAAGCCACCAGCTCAGAGAATATGACAAGCCAGTGAAGAGGTGCCTATCTGTCAACATTTTCAGTACAACTAATAATGAGCAACAGAACCCCATGTGCTAACTCTAAAGAGCTGGTGGACACACAGTTTACAAAAGCTGCCTCTCCCAGTAAATCCCACCTATTGAAGTGGGAAGGGTGTTCCGTACACATTCCTCCAGTGACTGACTGCTGTTCACAGATTCATGTTTTCAGTCTGAGAGATTGGCTGTTCTTAGATCAAAAGGTGAAAGACTGAGATGAGAAACCCAAAATTACTTTTGCCATCAGAATATAACCAAACAACTCCTTAAGCCGGATAATCTACCACAAACACATACAAAAACACAAAACTACATTAACACCGCTGCATTCCCTAGAGCCCAGACAAATGAGATCTGAAGGGTTCAGTAAAAATAAATCAAATATCTAATTGCTTCTCAAACCAGTTGAATTGTCATGGGACTTAACAGCAGTACCACAACGAGGAGAGAAATCAAGTGAGATGAGTTTTCCAGTGTAGTTGACAGAATCCTGTACTTTGGTGTACAACACTATAGCCAACCTACTGGACAAAGTTTCCCCCTTGTCTAGCAGAGGGACAGAAATGGAAAAGGCAGAGATTCATCTACTCTTATAAAACAGTTAAATTTTCACTTGAACTGATTTAAGAGCAGAAAGACACATAAATAAGAGGAAATGAAGAAGGAAGTGCACCATTTGTTGAAATCTGCAGCGGCAAGTCAAGAAGAATGTAATGGTGCTGGACCTTCAACCATTTATCACAAGATTTGAAAAGAAATAGTATACCAGAAAACAATGAGTTATGCCTATGTACTCCAGAGCACACCAAAAGCAGTTGTGCAGCAGGAGAGATAACACTATCTGCTCCTTTATTGTGCAGACATCAAAAAGTAACAGGTTTGAAGATCTGAGATTCAACAGCAGGAAAAGCTGTAATGGGGGAAAATGAAAGGAACAAAATAGATGAGCAAATATCTGGAGAGCTTGTGGGCTCTTCATCACAGAAGGTCCCTGAAAACAGTTCAACCGCGCATCAGCCATGAATGACAATGTAATTGCTAGCATAGCTATTTGGGCTAGGAGATAAATTATGGTATCACCTGAGGTGCTCCCCAGCTCTATATTGCTGTAATTGAAAAACACATCCTAAGGATATAGAGGGATTCCACATTTAAAACCTCGGAAACTAAACCTAAACACAGGGAATGACATGGCAACTTCTCAAATGATGCTTGCAGGCAGTTAGAAATCCTCCAATGGTCAGCACTGCTGTGGAAAACATTTATGATGTCCCTCACACTGGGACATATGTCATAAAGAAAGCAACAATAAACCTTTATGGGAGGAGAGTCAGAAGTGTGTAAACCTCGTCTCTCCTACAGCAGAACCGGAAGGATGTTGCCATGGTTCATCCTGTTAGACAGAATAATTTATACCCCCTGGTACGAATTACTGAGAAAGTAAAGCACTGCTAGGATCTTTTGTGGAGAGAATTGCTGGAGCAAGGAGCTGTGGTGGGAAAGAGGCTGAGCAGCCACAAAACTGTGAGGGAACAGTTCAAACGTGTTTGTAGAGCAGCAGTTTGCATATGTCCTCAGATGCAAGGAAGTGTTTTAACATTAAAAATAACCCCACACTCCAAGTTTTTAAAAATAAACACATAAATAAAATACAAAAGCTTCACTGTGGAAATAACCTAGTCAAATAAGACATTTACACATTACTTATACATTCAGCTTAATACTTAGCTAAATAATGCAGGTAATGAGAATGCTGGCACTACGCACATATAATTCAGCCACTTCTTAGTCACTAGTTTGGCCAATACAGCTACAAATGGAGACCTGCAGAACTGGTATGGCAGCCCAAGACAAGCAACCACATTTCTTCAAGTGTGTTGTAATAGACATGCCCTGTATGTGATTTAGCATACAATGATGCCTGTAGTGGATATTGAGTGATAGAACTACATTGCATAGACAATCCCTGCTCCACAGCTCCAATAAGGATAGGAGGCGAAGGACAGACTCAGGGACACTCAGGCCACCAGTGACAGAGCTAAGAAGCCATACAAGAGTAAATAGCACAAACAGGTAGCAACGGTGTGTAAAATGAAAAGTGCCAACATACTGCATTCCTTCCCTTTCACCGGGTCAGGTAGTCCAGAGCACTCCACCGATGGATTCGGGACAGCTACCCTCCATCTGGAGCCACTGCTGTCGCACTCTGTGTACTCGAAGTGGTAATCTGTCTGCAAGCAATTACAAAGAGCTTCAGTTTCATCATAACATTTGCATATTAAGCTCATTAATCAAGACTGGGATTAGCCAACTCAGTTATAATTAAACCAGAGAGGAAGTAGCTGGTGTGGAACATACTGTGAAACACTCTCACTGCTTTGATGATCATCACGTATCATCACAGAGCAAGCACAAAGCACATCGGCTGCTGTGCAGCACAAATGCTAAGGCAGAGGGTGGGATTTACAAAAGCACTGAGAAAAAGGACACAGATTCCATTAATTTTTTTTTCCTAGTATCTTACAGCAGGACTGATTCCAAATTTCTGGCTGTCATGGAATCTGTCTATAGCAGCCAACCAACCTTCCTCTTTGATCAACAAAGCAAGCCATACACAGAGCACAGGTCGTGCCATGTTAGGTTGGGTGTCCAAGGTGGAGGGGATGAACCACCTTCTGCAAGTACCTTACCCTCTTCATTGATTTCAGAGGAAGCCCAGACAAATTAAGGGAGATGAACCCAGTGTTGGGATACCTCTGAAAATGCTGTCCAGGGTCAGCTCTGAGGAGCACCTCAAGGCAGAATGATGGTGTCAGAGGAGATGAGCCCCATGGTCTCTGTGA
The DNA here is from genome assembly GCA_039877255.1 of Loriculus beryllinus. Classification (NCBI taxonomy): domain Eukaryota; kingdom Metazoa; phylum Chordata; class Aves; order Psittaciformes; family Psittacidae; genus Loriculus; species Loriculus beryllinus. The sequence continues at coordinate 17,907 of JBCJKH010045299.1, read as the reverse complement.
CTAAGTTAACCCCTGAGTAGTCTAAGTGAAAAGCAGGAACAAACTTCCTGTCATTAGGTAGGAAAGAGTTCTAAGATTTCTCTTATCAATAACATTGATTCAGATGCCACATACAACCTAGACTCACATCTAATTACATTTTTAGGTTTGTCTTTACAACTTTGTTTCCAACTATTAAAATAAACCTCAGCAACATCTCATCCTGAAACCAGCATGGTATCAAGAGAGAGTTTGAGTGAATCTGGCAGAATTGGTGCATAACTTTCTTCAGAGGGAACAGACACATACTGGCAAGGTCCATGAGATGTCCCCACATAGGCAAAACAACTTCCAGTTCCCTTTGCAGTCAATAAAAGGGAAAACACTGACCACATGCCTATTTTAAACACCTGCCACAGAGGGCACAAGGAGCCCTCTGCATACAAGTCTGCATGGCCCTATGTGGCTCATTAAAACAACACACAAAATCATGGGACTGAGAAAAATAGGATCAGGGCTTTAGCCACAGGCTCAAGGTTTATGCAACTTTAGGGCAGACTAGTGTGATGGATCCATGAAGTTTGGTTTGTTCCTTTCCATTTAGCTGGCCATGGACCAAGTAGGGGGAAGGCAGTGGTCATGCCTGCAGCCCAAGGCGCAAGCAAAAGTGCTCCTTAGCTGGCATAAGCTCCCTCTCACTATGATGAAACCCACCTGAGGCATCATAAACTTGCCTTTCTAAAGACCTGTGCCACCATGACTGCAACATCAGCCCCTAAGCTATGCTGTCCTAGGAGGAGGTACTTTGCACACAAGGATTATTTTAGGGACAATCTTTTCCTGCTCCTTCTATAACCCCTTGCAGTGCCGCCCCCCCACATGATGGAGCAGAAGGAGGGGAATCTGGTGGATAAGGGTTAGTCCATGCTGGCTACAGCATACATTAGTTAATCCTTGCAAATATTCAGCTGACTCTCAAGAAGGCTTGAAATTCTCCTCATTTACTTATGGAAAAACAAACTCTACTGAGTTTAATACTTCCCCTACTGATACCATAGCTCTCCAGAGATATTCAAATGTTAATAAAGTTCTACCTAAACATCATTAAAGCCTGTGCTATTTTGCATTCAAGTGCAAATAATATTCTGATTTCTCTGGAATTAGGATTTTCATGGTTCAGTAAATGTCTTTGTGGGTCAACCTATGGATTAGAAACCTAACTAACAGCACAAGGGAAATGAAAACTGTTTGTCTCAAAATTAAATCAAGGCATAAAAGGATACAATCAAACCCCGAGCCACACATGAAATATGATACACACCACACTCTTTTCAACTCCACAAAGATACCCTACTAAAACATGTATTTTTCCCCTTTCATCTCATACAATCAGAATAGGAAAAAACAGTCCTTAATCATCTTGGTATGAAATCTGCTTATAAGACAACCTGAAAATTAACCTGAAAATTCATTTTGGCCCTTGGTTAAACACAAACAGCTCCAAAATATCTCTGCCAGCTACCAATGCTACCAACTTAGAATCACAGAATCATTAAAGTCATGTTTTGGCTGTCCTCCCCTGTCCTATCCTGCCCTTTCCTATCCTACTCTATCCTATCCTGCCCTGTCCTATTCTATCCAATCCTATCCTATCCTACCCTATCCTAGCCTGTCCTATCCTTGTTTTCCCCTACAGTATAGTTTTACCTAGAAACAATCTGAGGGTCCAGCTGTATCCCTCTTTTACAACCAGGATATATCTGTGCTGCATCACAGACATGACAGCAGCTCACAACTTCAGCTACACCACCAGCCAGCTTTAAATTAGCCACCTCGGCTACTTACAGGGGGGGAATGTAACTGCAACAGAGCTCTGGTTCAGCTGAACAACCCAGTGTCTCAAGCTGCGACCCTCTCCTCAGCATCAGACACAGCTCAGGTCCAGACTTACGAGCACACCTTGACTGCAGCACCAACACTCTCAGAGCACACATGATGTACGCAGGCACTGGAAATTGCCAGTTAATGCTGGCTTATGAGGCTCAGCGCTTCTAATCCGTGTCAGCAATCTGAACTTCCAGATAAAGCAGGCTGACAGAAGATCCTTCTCAGCATTCTAGGACACTTACAACACCTCTGCTTCTCACTGCAAAATGCGAGTTTTGCATGGATGGAGAAAGTTCTTTACCCACCAGTTCTCTGTAATTCATTTCATGGCAAATCCATTGCCAGATGTTTTCCTTTGCCATCTATTGCTCTGTGTTAGCTTTCAATGTATTTTCCCCACTGCCATCCAGATATGTAGTATCTTTGGCTATGAGCCTGTTTAAATTTTAACTGTAATTCTGACTCTGTTTTATTATGTTTCTGGGCTTGGCCTTAATGTTCTAAACATGTCCCTCCCCCAGTTCAGCTGTTATTTCCTATAACATTTACTATTTTGTTGCTTAAAATTCTTAGGCTTTGGCAAAACTGGTTTGAATTTCAGTCCCAAAGAGTCGGTTTCCATAGGAAAGTGTCTCTAAGGAAAAAAAATCAACAACACCCCCCATAGGGTTAAGCTTAAAATTGATCAATTTTCTAAATGGGAAATTGATGCTTTTCCAAGAAAAAAAATCAGAATCAAGATGTGGCCTCTTCAGCTAAAATCCCAAACCTAACTTTCAAATGAAAGGTTAATAGTAAGGTGAAAAGCGCTGACAAAAACCAAGCGTGTTTGGTTTACCTTGAGCTGAAGTTTGCTTTCTTGTTCTTGGAGAATTAGTGAAATCACATCTGCGCTACCAGGCAAAGCTGTTATAAGAAACTCTCTGACGTATGTGCACTCTCTTTGAAGGACACAGTGTACAAAAGCATGCACGTGATGTCAGAGATGATGCACTGGTCACAGCTCTGCCAGGGGGAGAAACAAATGACAGAATTTGTCCAGCATCCTAAAAAGCATCCATACGGGATCAATGCTGTGGGCCTGGCACCATCACATGCATCCTGTGCAGAACCTCATCAAACCTCTCCTGGTTCCTAGCCCTCCATGAACTGGCTGAGCAACAGTTCAGTGAGGTATATCCCAACCAGCATGGTCCAATTCCACAGCCCTTCTTCTCATACAATCCTTGTCTTGACTTTAAGTGGCACGGAGTGCTCTTCCTTGACCAGGTCCCCAGACCCAGTGCATGCAGTGTCAGATGTCTCCAGATCTCTACATCTGAGCTGCTCATCTCATGGTCCTTCACAACTGTTGAGAGACACAGATATTTTCAGGGCACAACTCCTCTCACCTTAAAGTAAATGCCTATTTTAGGGCATTTCAGAAACTGTAGGATATCAGTTTTCTCTCCATTGAATGGAAATCTTTCTCCCAGATGACTCCCTGTAGAACTGAGCTTTCTCCATGACAAAGAGCAACACCCACTTCAATACCTTTCCTATTTTTCTGCACCAGCTTTTTCACAACTTCATTTCACCTGGATGGGAGATGGAAGAGCGCATAACCAGTTACAACCAGTTCCCAATGCTCTGAACACTTCCTCTGGGCAGAAATCAATGGGAGAAGCCCAGGAGCACCAGACATTTACCATATCTGCTATGAAACGTAATAGCAAGAGTCTCTTGCAATTTAACGGCTTGTTTTGCACTTGCTGTTTCCCAACCACAGACATCAGTGAGCCAAAAAGAAAGGCAAAAAAGCTTGTCCCTTACCTGTCACAATACTACTAAACAACAATTCCCAAGACACCTGTCACTTATTCTTTCCCTGTACCTGCACTGCTTGTTCTAGTGATACTTTTGCTTAACTCGATTAACTGCACACAATGCTATTAAAAGATATTGCTTGCCAAAAAGGGCATCCATAATCTTTACAGACCCATATGCTATCCATATTTACATGTGCAACAGCGATTAGCTCTGTATTTATTTAATAAATAAATAGATACGAGACTCACACTCATATACAAGTAAAAGCCTTTTTAAGGAAAGAATGAATACAGGAGATAAGAAGGGAGTCCAACCTCACTGAGCACTCTTGTGATCCCCCCAGACTAAGCACACTGAAAAGGAGACATCATTTTCACTTCCCTGGGACACAATATCCCAAAAGATGGCAAAAGCAGAAACACAGCAGACTGTGTGGATGTGTTTCCCTGTGTCTGGCCTCTGTAGCACTGGCACACTTCCTACACTTTCAACACGCTGAGACTACTACAGTGTTTCAAGGGCTGCCTATCAGTTGCTTCTCCTAATCCAGGCTCTGAAAGAAGAGATGCAAGTTCCCAATTTGGACTAGTTTATATCCCATCCTCCTTTTTTACTGCACTTATTCTTTCTAATTATATCCTCTGGCATGAGTTCTACTTCCATGTGCTCCTCTCATCCCCAGCCCATGAGGGAGCAGCCAACCTGGCCACCAGCAGGGCTCTGTCACATCATTCATTCAGACTTAATGCCCAGTTCTACATGTCTCTTGATCATGAACACATTCTCTTTAATATTTACATTGGTGCTTTTCAGCTAGAAACCTGAGGTAGGCTTTTAATTACTTCCATCTGTATTCCTAAACCCCCAAATTCCTAAAGACATTTATGAGCATTCTGTCGCATTTCTCTTTCTGGACTCCTAATTCATTTGTGGCTTTTTTGGCAGTGAGAAACCCAGCCCTAATTGCATTACATAGAACTCCACCAGGCAGCTGCATATATTCAGACTTTCTGAAAATCAGGTTATTTGCATCTTCAGCCTAATTCAAGCACCAGGTTTCATCCACCAGAAGCTGAGGTTGAAACACTGCCAAAGCCATCTGCAAATTAAAGATGAACTGAAGAGGTTTACTGAATGAAGGCCAAAATTAAGCAAAAATATAGCATCAATATTTGTGAGGAATCAGAATAAACGACATTTTAGGTAGGTTTTTATATAACCTGTTTAAACATAATTTCCAGGATTCTAATCCAAATGTTTTAAAATGAACGTCTATTCCCAGGCCAGTGAGGGGAGTGACCTGCATTGGATAGATCTCTGCAGAATGATGGGGTATGGTCAGAGAGCTATGAGCAGCTCCATCAGCAGGAGGAGGATAGAGACAAGCCATATCAATGGTCAGAAATAAGCAGCTGATAGAAAAGTGGATGAACACTGTGTACCAGTGGAAATGAAAAAGGTACTGAGCTCCCACACAGCCAGGTCAAAGGACTTCCTTTGCCCTTGGTCAACATCCTGCAGTATGGGATGAAGGCCAGCAGAGACAGGAAGTTCTTCCAGCACATTTCAGATGTTGATTAAGACACATGAGCTCTATTTATTTCTACCCCCAGGGCCAGAAGAGCTAGCTAGCCCTGCTTGCACACGTACTTTTCCACACAGGCATCTGAGTTTAGGTGGGACAAGTACTTTCCTTTGTACTTCTTCACCCAGCTGTGACATGCTGGCCTGCCCTTTCAATTTTGAATGCATTGGTGCAGCCTCCTGGTCCAACTGAGCCTCCCAGAGACTCCTGTGGTATAAATAATATGTTATCACTATGGCAGAGTTTTAAAGTGAGAGATAGCAGAGACAGACGGGCACTTCAGAAGCCATTTAGTCCATCTTCTTGCCCCCAAACCGAAACCATTCTTGACAGAAGTTTGCCTGACCTCTTAGAAACTCCCTAGTGATGGATAATACACAGCTTCACAGGGTAAAGCTCATAGTTACTAGCTAGATAAAATGATGCTAATGTGCACAGACCATTCATCAAGCAGCTAATGAAGCAGTTATCATCAAGGAAGCTGAGCACAAGAGCTAGGAGAAATACATGTGAGGGAACGGTTTACTTGTTGAAAAGCACAGCCTAAAAGGTACCATTTCAACATATAAACAGATTCAGAGCACAGCTGGCACCCAAGTCTGGCTGTGTCTTTCCAAGAAACTATTTATTATACTATACATTTATAGAATCATAGAATGGTTAGGGTTGGAAAGGACCTTAAGACCATCTGGTTCCAACCCCCAATATACATTTACTTTATGGTTTGTTAAGGACACTGCATTCCCATGTAACACAACATCACCTGCACGAAACTTCAGGGCTGGGCTCTCAGCAGTGACTTCTCTTGACCTTCAGCCCCCCTCACTCTGGCTGAAATCTGTGGAGATTTCACCAGCCTCATTGGGCACCGGATGGGATCAGACACAATCATCTTTTAGCAGAGCTTTCACAGTGACATTTCTTCAGCCTTTGCCAAATCCCTTTCATCAACAGCCCAGTAATGACCAGGAGAGCTTTTATTATCATTATCTTATTATCCTTTCAGTGACCACTTTCAGCCTGAAAAGGTCAGGTCAACCAGCAGCCCTCCCACTGTGAGGAATTCACTTTTCTTCACAAATAAGCTATGTGCAGCCATCTTTGAAAGAGTCTGGGATTATTTACGTTTGCAACCTACAGAGACAAGCAGTGATTCTTTCATCCAGGACCTCATCTGTTGCACAGCTAAGTCAATAAACGCTATCCACTGACTTCAAAGGACAAGAAGATCAGCCACAGTCAAACAGATCACATTCTCATAGAATCATAGAATGGTTAGGGTTGGATCACCGTAAGTATTAAATAACAGAAAATGGGCATGGCCATCAAACAAAAGCAAAGACCTTTCTACCTTTTAAGATCATCCCATCAAATTTCATATTTGGAGATACCAAATACAGAATTCTACAGGATGGTGCAAAATGGCCCTTAAAAGATCATTTTCAGCCAGACAAACTGTTGTGTGAAGGAAGTGATAGCTTAAGTGATGGCTTAGTAAATTAATGAGAGGATACTGGGCAGTTTGCATGTCCCAACCCACGTTTTTCCGCCTCCCTCATGTCAGCACTACTGCTTAGAAGAACTTGATCCATCTTTTTTTCACTGATTTGAAGCCTGTTCCTCACATGCTGCTGCAGGCACAGAGGAGAAAGTAGCAATGGCTAACCGAGGTGGGAAGATGGAGAAGTGAAGAAAAGCAGGGAACAGGACTGATCCAACTGCCACAGAGATTTAAACTGGGTTAAATTGATGATGAAAATGCACCTTGATCCTGATGTCTCCTCTCTCGGCTTTCACAGCTGTGTTATTCAAGGTTTCGGGCCTCTCTTAGGCACCACAGATGAGTTTAATGAATATGGAAATTAGAGCAGTCTCTAGGGATACACATCGCCACAGCCAGCCAACAGAATTTCCAAATGCATATTCTGGTCCATAGCAACAAAGCCTTTACAAATCTACATCAAAGAGAGACTTTTTAATGCCAATCAGGCCATAAAGAAATAGAGAGTTAAAGAATAAACTTGATGTTTTAACTTCATCTTCGGTGAAGCGCTGACTCCTGGTTTAATATTTACCCTACTTCACATAAAGCAATTCTCAGGGAAGCCATCAGCAAGAAATTCAGACATAATGATACATGCTTGCATAGTATCTTCAGCCCTAAAATACCCATTTTCTTAAAGGAGAAAGTAGAGTTAAACCTTCCCAGCCTGCTCCACTGTCCCCATAATGTGATTTGAGTAATTTGGAGATGTGGGAGTGAGTGCTGAGACACTTCTCAGATAAATTAAATGAAAGTAGCAAATGGCACCTTGTTAAAATGGCAGGAGATCTCAAATCCTTTAGCAAGCAGGACAATTAGGGCTCTTTTATAAAGCATAGGAAGATTAATATGGACCAGAGACACATGTCCTCCTCCTTGGCCAACTGCTGGTTTGCTGTGGAATCTCGAAGAAGTCTTCACTCACCCGCCCTACAAGTATAACCTCCTTTTGCACACTGGAGATGAGACACTTCTCTACAGATTGTTTTGGGAGCCAGCCCTTTTTTAAGTGTCTTAGCTAACATCAAATTAGGAGGCAAGTCAGGAGTGGAACCCAGAAATTAGACCTTAAACAGATAATCTTTCTTACTCTATCAGCAAAGGGCAAACTCACGAAACAGATCTAAATGAACTAATGAAATTCACAGCATTTTTCCCATTGTCTGCATTTGCTCCAAGAAGAATGAAAGGCTTGGAGCACTAATTTTCTTTACATTTAAGACTCTGTAATAGGCCATTTGCCGCAGCCTTGAAGAAGATGCTTCTGTCAGGATAGAGCAGGTTAATAACCCATTGCTGTCTCTCTGACACATCATTCCACATGTGAGAGCTGTCAAACATCTACCACAAAGAAGGCATAAGCTGTCTAATAGTCTGCCACAGAAACCAGCTGCAGTTTCCCACTCTATTTCTCTATCAACACATCCCTGTCATCATCTGATACAAGATGACTCCCCTCTAGGCTGAAGGGATGCCCCCTGCAATCATTTGCTTTTGGGCTCCACTGCCCATGTCTATAAAGAAAAATACTGGTTAGCACCCTTGGAGTATGTTGGGTTTAGAATAGGATGCCAGGCACATACGAATGATTCAAGGATAAGGAAAAACACTTCAACACAGCTCTCAGGTGGGACCTGCTGATTTAGGACTGCATTGAGGAGTTCCATGTTCTCATCAAGAGAACTTATAATACCCAGCCCCATATCTCCTACAGTGTCACCAAACTTTTCAGCTGAAGGTTAACTGTCTCACAGGTGACAGAACTTTCTCAGGTCACTAATAAATTTAAATGATGGTATGAAACTGTCTGGCGCGTTTCCAGCATCAAGGATAGAAGAGAAATGAGAGTGACACATCCAATACCAAGAGCTTCCGCTGGGAGGAAAATCTGCTAGACAGGATCAATTAATTCATTGTAATAAGGAGCCGTGTAACCTGCTATCGATCATTTCTGTCCTGTGCTTTGTATCACGTGGATTTCTAATATATGCACATGTCAGGGGACTGGAAGGAATATTACTCAGCGAGTCTTTCTATTGGCTTTTTAAACTACAAATCATTATTATTTTGTTAACAAACCGGGGACGCGTTCACAATCTGACGACATTTCACACATGAGTTGTCTAGGTAGCACCTCCAAGGTGTGCTAAACGCAAATAAAAGAAGCAGCCACCTCTAACTATTGTGTGCACACGTCCACACCTGCGTGTGCATTTTCAGACACACACATAGACCCTCACACAAGGGTGATTCTGTCATTATTTAACCACAGGCTCTATCGCTCCTTGGCTGAAAGGCACAGATCCTGCCTGCAGCAGAGCTACACTGATTTATACAAATAGAGAGTCAAACTTCTTGTTTGTCTGTTAACAGCATGACAAAAGGTTGTTAATGGCAACACACAGGTCTCAGGTGGAACTTGGGGTATCTCACTGCTCTCCGTGAGACACGCTGTTGCGCAACCACAACTTCATGTCTCTGGTTCCAACCACTTCCAGCAATGACAGCTAATTAGGTGCCACAGGATTAACCTTAATCTTCCACCTGTGTACCCATGGTGACTAATTGCAACTAATCAGAAAGCAATTCCAAGCACATCAGTAAATCCCACCGTGGACCAGTGAGAAGAGATGCTGTAAGGAGACAGGGATGGGATTAACCAGGACATGGGCAGCAAGGACACCAGAGCTGGAGCTTAATGTCTTTCCCTGCCTTGGAATAAGAAAACTGCTCTGAGAAAGCTCTCCTTTCACAATGCAACATCTCACTGCAGTCAAGGAACTGGGCACAAACGCTGCTCCCTTCAGGGTCCAACTGTAGTTCCTCAGGATCTATGGCATGTGCATGTCCACACAATGCCCACAGTGTTCTGAAGGAGGGCTGGAGCTAACTTGTGCCTTCTCTGCTTGCAAACGCCCACTGAAATCCTGCAGCAAACTCCACGGCTGGATTTCATCCTGTGACTCAACAAATCCATTTCCTTTATCCCCCCTCTCCCTACATGCTTCTATGTTGTGTTGCATATCACTGCAACTGCACTGAAGTGCATATCACTGATGCTTTGGGAGGAATATTAACATTAAATACAAATATAGGCATTACAACCAAAGCCATCTGTTCCTTTCTGTCAATTACGAATCTATTCTACTCACTCTGCGCTACTCCAGCCTTGCATTTTCTCCTGCAGCCTCTGTCTCTGTGGCATCCCAACAAATCTGCAGATACACAAATTGGTCTTCAATTAACTCTACACAGGGATTCGGATCAGCCTGACAAGGGATTGTCAACAGCAAGGAATCAATTATCTGAGCTCTTACTGTCTGTAGAGCCAGATAGAAAATATCCTGATGGATATTCCTTGCATCAATACTGAAAGGGAAACACATCACCAGGGCAATGCAACTGCCCATTCATAGCACTCCGAGTGCTTCAGTGTGTGCTTTGCCTCAGCTACATGGAGACAAACTGGTAAGGTAAGAATCACACTTAAAGTGAGCACATGCTGCTCTGAATTCAAGCAACAGATCACCTTAACCTGGCCTGAGACCAGTGCAGGTCTTTGGAGAACTTCAAGGGATACAGATGTTCCTTTTAGGACAAAGCAGAAACATATTCACACCCATGCGGTAAACAAGGAGCAACCAAAGGCTCTTCCCTTTCCTTTAAGGACTGTGACTTAAAGCTCCAGCTAGAACAGCTGCAGTAATACTTCCCCACAAGCTCCACAGAATTGCTTTTCCCCTTCTCATTATTTCTATTTCCTATTTCTACACAAAACTCCCACGGGAAGAGGTCACAAAAGATTGGGATAGAGATAGGCTTCAGCAAGCGGAGCAGCAAATGCGATTACAACCCTCTTCCTGAGGTGGCTGTAAATGTAATTATCATCCTTTTCCCTCCCCGTTGACCTGTTCTCTGCAGGTCATGCCCATGAAAACTTTCCAAGCCTTGTGCCCTCGCCAAGCCACACCATCCTCATCCCTCCAGCCAATAGCAGATGCCAGATTCCCGTCTTGTCCATGTCCCCTCAACCACTCCACAGGATCATTGCTCACGCCTACATGGGATGGCAAAGCTTCTCCAATCTGCCCTGGGCAGTAACAATAGCTCAGGAAAGCTCCTTCAGTTCCTCTTTAGCAACGGAGCATGGAGCAACGGAGCCAAAACAAAAGTTCAACCAGTCATGACTCAGAATAGAAACAAGCCTCCGCTGTCACAGCTCCTGGGGCTGCAAAGTTTGCATACAACTCCCTTATCAGGTGTTTCCCCTGCATGAGGAAATAAATAAGTATTATTTCATTATTATTAGATAATTAATTATTTAATTCTCAGCCAGTGCAGAAGAAAACTCCTTGTTAGACAGGGATTTACAGAACCAAAGGCTCAGGCTCACTGCGCTGCTCCATGGTCCCCAGAGGCAGATAGTCATGTTAAGTGTCTTTGCCATGCAGCTGAGGAAGGAATTGCAGCTAACACCCTGACACCAAAATGTACAGGAATTAACCCAAAAAAGCATCAAAGGCAAATTCAAAGCAAATCTGAAATGTAAGAATAGAGCAAACCGACGCCTCTCCCTAAAACTGGATCATCACCTGAGGCACGGGTACAAGGAAAGACCACAGGACATGCTTAAGTCAGCCTCCGTTAAGCAGCAGTTTTCTGATGATGCTGGGAGTTCAGCACATGAGCTCTTGACCAACAACCCATGACACACATTGACATGCACCTAGCTTGCTGCAAATTTATGTCCAAAGCAGGACCTGCCTGCAGGGGTTCGTGTTCCCACTCGTACCAGACAAAGGGAAATTCTGATAGTGGTGGCATGGGCTGAAATGGGTGAGAACAGCCCTGATGTCAATACCTGCTCTGTACTGCTCTTTTTAGCTTCTGAGATCTGAAATGAGAGCCTATGAAAAAACATACAGTTGAGTGTTTTGCTTACATCTGCTTCCTCATGACACACAATATCAAAGCACACCTTGGGCAATCTGGTGTCTTTATCTTCATAGAACCTCTCTATGGAAAAATGAGTGTTGTTATCCTCAATTTAATTTTCACAAAAGCTCAGACCCAGAATAGTTAGGCCCATATTTGTAAAAGGTACTGAAGAGCCTTGCTCCTATCCAGGCATCTATTACTACAGCAGCTGAGCCCTTGACTAGCTTAAAGTCATGCCTCAAGTATTGTGGCAAAGTGACACACAAGAAAATCAAATGCAAGTCTCCTGAGGGTCTAAGGACTGAAGCAATCTCCTCCTTAAGAGCATCCTAAATCCTGAATGCCAGTCTGTCTTGCCTGAGGGACTAGTGGAATTGAGGTGCCTTCAATATGGGAGGAAATCTCCTTACAGCAGCCCTTACTATGGGAATCCCAAGCAGCATTTCAGCAGAGCTCCAAGACACAGCAAAACAGAAATATTCAGCTTTCCTGATAATCCATCTGCTTTCTTGCCAGGGAAAGCACATCACACAAAATCAGGGGTATGGGCTTCTCCAGCCAATTAGACAGACAGATAGTGCTGGTAAACCTGTTTTTATTGAGCAAACAGGCTTCCCTTTGAAGGCAGTGGGTGATGTCCAAAGCCGCTTGGCATGCAGACCGTTATGGCAGGTCACCAACATCATCCATCTTATGTCAGCCCATGTGGTGGAGCCAGCACAAGGTTGATGTAGTCTAGATGCAAAAAATAATGCACTGAGAGTCAATGAGCCTATAAAGCAGCCGATCTCCAAATACTACTGACTCAGCATTTCTCAGGCTAATGTTGGTGTGGGTTTCCACAGCATCTTCCCACCACTGACCACAGTGCACATCGCAAGCACTGAAGCTTTAAGCAACTCTATATATAAGGAGAGACAAGCAGAAATTAAGAGATGCCTCACTGGCATGACATATTTGTACCTTGCAGTGGGCAACCAAATGCATTCTTAATTGTCTCTGAAAAGCAGAATTATGCGCAGGCATAGCATGGTTGTATTGCCATTTTTCTCCACGGACTGCACCTATTTCAATAGTATCAAAGATGCCTCAAATAAAGAGTCTGGAAGTTTGTTTTCCCCATTTAACTGAGTCTAAATGTCTCCCTTTACTGTTCAAGGACAGAGGTAGGGTCTCCAGAGGATGGTCCACATCATCTCAGAAGACTCGATGCCACCTAAGGGTCTTTCAAGATTAAATCACTTATGATGTCAAAGTCATTCACTCTGAAGACTGGAAGGATGGAAGGGAAGAGGGAGGATTGTTTGAGTTGTGAGGCTTTCTCAGTTAAAAATCAAAGGATATTTAATTCTGAAATACCAATTCAACTGGAGATGGCTTGCTTTGAAGCTAAAAGCATGCTTGTCAACATGCATTAGAAAATGTTCCTTTTAATATGGAAGACTTCAAATCTTCAAGAAAACCAACCAACTAAACAACACAAAACCAACCCAGTGGACATTTTTCTCTCATTTCACTCATTTAAAGTACTGCAGACTTACAAGTTTGTCAATACTCAGAATATAACAACAGCAAAACCCCTATGGCAGTTCCCTTTCCACATGAGCCAGAGAGGGCCCAGCCAAAGCTTTATTTTATCAGATGGAAACACCATCAGTTCTAATTCATCATAACACCCAATGCAGAGATAACCTCAAGTGACTTCAGGGTCTCCTGCAGCACTCAGGGAGACTCCAGGGATGGAGCAGCCCTGCCAAAACTGCTCTATGCCTTTACAACCAGCGACCTCGCACATGCCTTTCTCTGTGCAATGTCATGCAATTTGTCACACTCTGAACAACTGTCTCCCTAATGCCATAATTCAGTGTTTGTAATGAAAAGCTGTAATTAGTCTCATCTCGACTAAAGCAAATCAATATACAACCATGCACTGCTAGGCACATAGAGAGAGAAATAATTATGAACCCTCCACCACTATTTTGCACATAGGAACAGAACCAAACACAGGAAATCTCAAATCTACCTGCCTTACACCTCAGGCAGGACTGGAAAATCCAATAGAAGAGACGACAAAGTCAGCAAAGCTCCTGGGAGGTGCCTGCAGAAGAAATAGGTTTATATCCCTGGGGCTCGCAAACAGAAGGAATAAAGTGCTAAATCAAATCCTCCATTAGCAACCCCTGACTCCTTACTTCACCACTGCCTGCACATTGGTCTCTTAAAGAGGTCTGTGACTGTGTGAAGATATTTTGCTTTTGTAGGCTTTCACCTCCACCCTCTATGAAGACTTTCCAACACCTCAATTTAAAGGCTGAGACATCTTTCGTTTAAATACATAAGCAAAGGCAGAGAGCAAAAGTCATGTGCTGGCAGATTATCTCAATGAGAATGAGGCTGTTTCCCTACTGTCTTGTTCTTTCATACGATAGATGCCCAAACGAAGCAAACTGCTACAGCCAGGTTTCATATTCCAGGAAAAATGTTGTCTCTGATGGCAAACCCTGACTAGCAATGAACCACAGCTGCTCTGTCAGGAGTCATTAGGATGACAGATTACCAGCACAGCCCATCTGCCCAAGCTTAGGGTTTGCTTTGCTTTTTTTATTTTCTGCAGTAAATCATGACAAAATTAAACCCAGAAGTGACCTATTCCTCTGGGGCTGAGCTGCCCTCAGAGCATCACCATCCCCGCTCCACTGGACATGGAGACTAAAATAAAACCCCAACCTGACCTGGTGACATATGAACAATGATTCAGCACAATATTAACTGCATGGCTGATGTGTTCTCGTTAGAAAATATAAACAGTGTCAAACAGAAGGGAGGGCTAAATCAATAGCCATGATGGGGGCTGCATTAATTCCAAATCCCTTTCACTGTACAAATACATTACAGTGATTCACAGAGGCAACCTCAAAGAAATAAGTGCCTCTACATTATTACGCAGCACAATGTTAGGTGCTTGTGAGTCATCTCAGGAAGACAGATGATGGCATTAGTGATTTAATTGACCCTTACAGATAAAAACGCATATGAGGAACAGCAGGGCCATCAGCAAGCAACGATGTGTGCAGAAGTCAGGCCAGTGGAGAGCAGAGGAGTTCAGATCTTTTCCCTATGCAGAGGAACACAGTTGTTTGCTCAGTGTGAAAGCTGTGGCCAAGAAACAGAGTTGCTGGGAGATGCAGGTGGGTTCAGGCATGAGCATCCCCTAAGAACAGCCCAGTTGTGTCCATAGCAAGGGCCACATCCTCCTCACAGAGACCATGGGGCTATGTGACAGCAATGGTGTGTGATGGATGTCCTGTAGAGTGCAGCAAAAAGGTGTAATCGCAGGATTATCTTTGGGTTTAAAGTAGGGAAGCACTTTACAGAAGGTATCTAATAAAGAGGCACGTCCTGACAGTGCCCATCATGAAGGTGCAACCAAAACCTCCTTTCTTGTGGGTTTGGGAGGTGTCTCACCAAACCTTACCATTGCAATAGAGTGGGAGAAGTCCTCATCCCACTCACACAGAAAATGTTCTTCATTGCCTGAGTGCAGTGGTAGGTGCACACTGGAGGACAATGGGGCATATCCTGACCCCTCTTCTTCCCCATTCACCACAGCTATGAAAAGAGACCCAACACACAGCAGACAGACAATTCCCATCCTCAGAATCCCCTGCCAACAAGTAACATGTAAGTGCCAGTGGCTCAGTCCTGCGTGAAGATTTAGGACCTCAATTTTGTAGACAGAAGTGGGTGTATCTGTGCCATTAAATACCATTCCTTCATCCTGCAGAGATAGCAAGCCTCTGTATTTTGAAATAGTAATAATATAGCTGACTAACAGTTGTTCGTACAGGGCCATTGCATTTACAGACTCAGCATGGTTCTTAAGGAGGGAGAAATAGTGTGAATGATGCTACCAGGCATGTAATCAAGTTCTATCTATTTTTATCTTCTCCAACCACGTTACCCAAATCATGAGCTATATCATGTTAGATGATGGTAAACAGAAGCAGAAAGCAGCTTTTTGGTGTCTTTGCCTATGGTAAATTCATTGCCAAGCAAGGTCCCATCTTCGGGATAGAGATGAGAAACCTGCAGCCTTTAAGGCACAGCTGATACAGGATATTTCCACTCACAGATGATTCACCCGCCTGTGTCCTGGGCAATAACAGAGCTCCCACGGGGTAAACCATCTGAAGATGCACCACATAGTGTAGAATGTGAATTAGCAGCTGAACACCTAAATCCCTGCTGCCATTTGGCAACAAGCAGAGAAAAACGTGCTTGATAAAACCAGACATAACTGATATTGTGGGCTATGCCTTGGTGTAAGGAGTAGGATGGCTTGAAGGCTTGGAGGCAGACATATGTGGGACTGAGGAAGGTGAACAATGAGGCTTCTTTCATCAGACTGAGCTGAAAGAAGTTGCCCACAGAGCTATATGTGGGGTCATGGCAGAGGACTGGAGGGCTATACAGGCTCTCTAAAAGAAGGGTGCTCGACATTTGCTCACACAGTTGGAGGGTTTGCCATGTAATTACTTGTGTCTGGAGCTCATGGATTTAATATAACCCAGACTGGGTGGTTCAGAGAACAAAATTTCTGATGTAATTGGATAATCATAAAAGTACAAAGGTTTTCTGATACTTTTATGCAAGCAAAATTTGTCCTTTTACCTAGAAGGATCTTACATATAATTCTTCCTGTTACAAATGGTCTCATTATTCAATATTGCAGTTCACATAACCATAATCCTTTCATCCCAAGGAAAAAAAGTGCTCTTTTATAAGCACACTCAGTCACAGCCTCCTCCTGAAGCCCTAATGAACCAGAGTGAATTAATGGAAATGAACGTGAGCCCAAACAACTAAAGAATTATTCTTCATAAGCAGAAATTTAGGCAGGAAAGAGAGGGAGGCACAGATTTATTGGCATATCAAACCCTACTAAAAGTCAGGGAATGCATAATAGCTCTTAAACACTAGAGCTCGAGTTGGGAGGCAAATACAGGAAGATTAGACAGGGGAGTCTGTGCTCCTTGTTTTAGAGAGAGAATCCAGTTTCCAGCAATTAAATAATTTGATTTTCCAAAGAAAAGACAGAGGTTGGACTAAATTAAGGACAATTTTAAAGACAGCTGCTTTGGTGGTCTCTTCTTTAGGTGAATAACACACTTTCCTTAGCAGAATGCCATGAGTTTGTAAAGA
Source organism: Loriculus beryllinus (assembly GCA_039877255.1). NCBI lineage: Eukaryota > Metazoa > Chordata > Aves > Psittaciformes > Psittacidae > Loriculus > Loriculus beryllinus. The sequence continues at coordinate 964 of JBCJKH010045299.1, read as the reverse complement.
AAACTCTCCTGGATTTAGGCCACGCTTTCATGAATACCCATGCATGTGAGGAGAGAAAAAGACTTGTCTTAGAAAGGATTAACTCCTCAGGTCAAATAAGCTCTAACACATGACTAAGGATTCTCTGAAGATTTATGCAGGCAGGAAAGGGGAAACAGAAAAGACAACTGGCTTTTGCAGGCCAACAGGCACGGTGTCTGAATGAGGTCTCCCTAACACTTGATTGAGATCTGTACCCTCAGGCAATCATTTTCTGTTAAATACATTGCATTCAGTACAAATACAGCACATTTGTAAGCTCAATGCTAAAAGGCTACACATGAAAAGGCAGAAAATAAATTGTTCTGGGAATAGGAGCAGGGGGAGAACTATAGGAATAATAACTGGGTTTAAAGTTAGGAGAGGGGCTGCTTAGTATTCACCAGAGACTGTGATCACCCTGCAAAGAACATCCTACATAAACACAACCAAGATACACAGCCCCTCTACTGTTCTGTGAAAAACAGTGATGGTAGGTCTTGGATAGATGCTCTGTCTGCCAAGATGCTCCAGAGCACAGCAGGGTAAGTTCCTTATCCCAGAGGACCTCAACTGGCCTTACAATATTGCAGAAGTTCTGGCTTACAAAGGTCGTTACCTATGTAAGGAGCTGGCTGGGAGTTTCTAGCTGGAAAATTGCTGTTTGGAAAAGCATTTGTTCCCTGAGTTGTTTCGTGGGAAGTGACCACATTTTTTGTAAACTTTTCAGACTGAACCATTTATGAAAATCTGTATTTGTCCACATGTCCTCATGAGTCATTTCGTATAGCAATTACCCACTTTTTGACTCAAATCAGAGAAAGGTTAAGGATGGAAAGGACCTTAAGATCATTCAGTTCCAACCCCCCTGCCATGGGCAGGGACACCTCACCCTAGACCATGTTACCCAAGGCTCTGTCCAACCTGGCCTTGAACACTGCCAGGG
>JBCJKH010045298.1:0-14471 GCA_039877255.1 Loriculus beryllinus | reverse complement strand
AACAGTTTTGTGGTCATGGGGGTAGAGAAAGTATCAAACCTTTGTGTTTAGAGCTACCACATGGGAGCAGCGTTAAAACCCTACTCATCATGAAAAAAGACAGCACTTGGAGACACTGTGTGGACACAAAGTGTTACATGGCAATTTTTGGCAGGTTCCACTTTGCAGGGCAACACTATCCAGTGATGGCTGATAAAGCTATGAAGATCTCCTGGCTCATGAATTAAACAGTCACGAGACAGACGACTTCCTCTGGTGCTTCACAGAGCTGAAATAAAAAAACAGCATTATATTGAAACCGGCAATATTATTTTGCTTACCTCTCTCAACGTAGCCAGTGTTTTTTTATCAATTGTAACTTGCTTTATGAGATCTTTATTGTCCTTTTCAAATTCTTTCAGCTTGTTAGATGAATCCCTGAATCGAGCAATTTCCTTTTCTAGTGTCTTGTTTTCTTTCTCAGCAACCGCCAACTTTACTGTACTATCATCCAAAAAAGCATCTTTTAGCTCCACTTGCTGCCAAAGCCGTTTTGTTTCTTTCTCTAACATTTTTTTGTCTTTCTCAAGCTGAGACATTTCTTGTTCCAGGGCTTTGTTCTCCTTTTCCAACCTCTCTAGCCGTTTGGCAGAAACCTTCAGCTCTGCAAGGTTTCTCTGGAGGACCTGATTTTCACTCTCCATTCCCTGTACTTCTTTTTCTAACTCCTGTATCCTTTTGCTGCTGTTCTCTACAATTTGCTGAAGTCTCTGGTTTTCAGAGCTGACACTTTGATAGCTTAGCTCCAGCCTCTCTGATTTTTTGCTCATTGCTTTTAACATTTCCACATTCTTTCTTAAGTCCTCTTTCTCCCTCACCAACTCCTTATTTTCTGCCTCTATTTTTGCCATTTTTGTGCTGGTAAACCTCATCGTCTCCACCACTTTTCTAAGCTCCAGATTTTCTTCATCCAATTGCTTATTGTCTCTTTCCAGGTCCCCAAGCCGGATGGAAATATTCTGCAATGTGTCCAGGGATTTTCTTAGCTTCCTATTTTCCACTTCCAGATCCCCATTCTCCTGCTCAAGAACTTCCACTTTTTCGGTCACTATTTTCATCACTGCTGCCTTCTTCGTGAGCTGTTCATTCTCCCTCTCCAGTCGATGGAGCTCTTTTTCCATCTCTTCCACTCTTTCCACTTTTTCTCTAACCTGGTCAAAGTCCTTTTGCAATTGTTTCTTCTCAAATTCCAGCTTGCTCAGTTTGCTACTTGTCTCTGTAACTGTTTCATGAAGGATCTTGTTCTCTTTTTCAATATCTTTTACTCTTGCCTCGCTGCTCACTTGGGATCTTTGTCTCAGCGACAAAACCACTTGATTAAGGTGATCGTTTTCTTGTTTAAGGTCCTTTATCTACATAAACAACCATGCAAATGTTACTTAGCTACCTTACAAAGCGCAGTATAAGTTAGTCCTGAAGCAGACAGATGACTGTTAACAAAACCATGTCCACTTAATTCAAGACCAATTTCTCAATAGTTTTCCCTGACTATAACCAACAACCTAAAGTAATGAAAAAAAAAAAGTTACGTCTGGCAACCCACGATACTGAACAGATTAAAAGTAGTGATATATTTGTGCTACCAGCTAAGAAATTCAAGGCAGAAAACACCTCAGAGAAGATGCTTTGTAAGGAATTTTTCCTAATAAATGGTATCTTTCTGTCTGGGTTTACAAACTCCATAATGTCTGAAACTTTTGAGAACTTACAGCAGTTACAGATCTCATTAAGGACACACTTGCTGTAAGAACAATACACTTATCCCACTGGTCAAATTTCAGCTGAGGCAATTGTGATTCACACTGTAATGTGCATTAGACTCTTATCCAGACAAAATCCACACAAATCAAAAAGGACTAAGACAAAAAATTCAGAACCTGCCCTTTCTGGTGAATGAGGATACTTCTAGTTTATTTCCTGCCCTACCTGTGAAGCATTCATTAATTCTTACCACAAAGAATCTATATGTGTTCTAACTGAAATGCAGGACTTTGGTGTTGAAGTGCAGTTTCACAGGTAGAAGTCGGGGTAAGAACCCTTCAAGATGAAGAATGCTACACAAATAAGGCATTTTGTTCTTTAACCTTCACCCACAAAACTTGGAGGAGATCTTAATACAAGGTGAAAATATACAGACCACTCTCCAATGATTTGTGTCTGCATTTCTTCACTAGTCAAATTAATACAGATGATACCTTGCACAAACCTATAAGATAGTTTCAAGGCATTGCACATGAACTGCAGCACAGTAGTAAAAACTAAAGGGCATTTAAAACATCAATCCAGAAGACATAAATACTTTCTCAGCATCTTTTTTGAAATAGAGCAAAAATGGTTGTGTGGCTAAGAAACACCCAACTAAATCAACATACAGGTGGCAGAAGACTGGGGTACCTCTAAAACCAATTGGCATCCCATTTAGTAAGCTCCAGGGCTTTTCTCCCCAAAGAGGGAAGGTCTATCTTTACAACAGCCTGAAGATCTCTGTGGCAACAGGAGCAGTAGCTACCATCACATGCTGTTATATTTTGCTTGAAGAAGCCTTTCACCTACATTTGAACAAGTTCAACCTGCACTTAAAAGCCCTCAAATTGCTCTGTCTCCCTGAACCAGATGCTTTAAATGGCATCACTAAATTACCACTACCAAGCACATGCTTTAATACTGCATTTGTGGAGTTTGCACCTGTCTGTCTTTGTCAGCTTTTAGAGTCTCCATGATGACTTGTAGCTGCTCTTTATCTTTTATCAGCTCCTCGCTCAAGGTCTCCAGATCTTGATTACTTTGCTTCTCTTTTTCAATTTGATTTTGCAACTTCTCGATCTGTGTGGAGAGAACACACCAAAACACATCAAACACAGCTTGACACTTGAAGATATTTTGAAGACCAGAAAGGAATGAGATGAAGACTATGGTGGAAAGATGTAATCCTTCCCTCCTGCAGCTTGTCAGTCTTACAGGAGGAAACGGACTGCTTTATTTTCCTCACAGTGCCAAGAATCTCCTCCAAGCCTAGTAAGATCAGAGCATGCAAGGTACAGCACTAAGAAATGCTTCACCTGCCTTGTTGTGCTCCTGCTGTCAATTATTTAAGTTTCTGGTGCTCACCTTTCTGAGGGATTTGGCTTCTTTTAGACTATCCATCACTGGTGGCCTTAATCTACCAGTGTATGAACAGAAAGCTATTAAGACAATTTAGTGAGCATTGGCATTAAAAAAAACCCCCAAACTATCAGAAACGAAGGACAATCACTGCAGCAATAAACACTTCCAAGTTTACCTTCTCTGTCCCTGTGCTCTGTTGGCTCTCTCTTCTCCCCATCTAATGAGAACAGTGTATTTAAAGGATTTGTGAATAAGGTCCCAGTCCTACAAGGAACAATGTTTTCTTACTCCCTCCTTTTGGAAGTTGCATTTATAATTCACTAAGCACTGAAAAGCACTAGATTCGAAACAAGCAGTTCAGAGAGTTAGGCTCCCCAGTTCAAGAAGTATTCCTTTATTGGCTTGTAAAGTACTGTGAGTACCTACAGCTCTGCACAAGCACCAGTTCATTTTTTTTGTGTTGGCATTATGAACTCTGCCAACAGTGAAAATATCAATGAAAAGGTATTGACAGTAATTCTTACAAGTGGGAAATAGCTGGAGGCTGGGCTCTGCCTATGTCAACATGTGCCTCATTACAGGAAGTGTTTTAACAAGCAGGGGCTGATCAGATATGAGATCAGAAGGACTTAACAGTTAGAAATAAAACCACATTTAGGTTCATTAGTCTCAAAGGAGCTGTTCAGGGAAAGCTGGAACAAACTCAGTAGCTCAGCAATATCTGGTCTTCATTAGCACCTCACAGAAAACTGAAAGCAAGTAAAAAACTACTGTTCACAGCTTGTTTCAGTCCAAAAAAAGTCAGGAATGCAAAGAATACAGACAGGTACTTGGGCTGCTATTACTTGACTGTGCCTGAAAGGAGGGTTTTCTATTATTAGCTCTTCTGAAAACCTTGCAAGAAAGGAAAAAAAGGTGCACGTGACTTTCCCTTCACATTATCTCCTTTGTACCACCTGAATAATACTGTTCTGGCTACATGACCCTTTTAAGCACCAGATCAGCAAATAGCCAAACATACTCAAACTACAGTTTTTGAAAGTCTCAAACACTGGATGAAATCTGGATATTAAATGACTTTTAGGAGGCAAGATTTTACTATGGGTATCTCAAGAAAGCTAGGAAAAACCCTCAGGCACATAACATTTGAGGAAAAAGACTTCTTTATCTTATCTTGTGACTTTATATGTGCTTAGCTTTTAACAGTCCTTAGACACTGTTGCCCTTTCCTCTGTCTACCGTAGTAAACATTCTGTAAAGAATCAGAATGACTTCCCCTATTATCCCCCTCTCCTCCAGCACAACTCTGTGTTCGTGCATACCCTCTAATTAAGTGGATACATGTGTGAGAGAAATACAAAAACAAGGTAGAGAAAGTGAAGATTGAAGAAAATTCAAAAATTTCAAATCAAGACTCTTTTACACATCATGTACCACGGCTCTATGCTCTGTACTCCGCAGCAGACTAGAGAGTGCTGTCTGCTACCTTTTTTCCTCCCAGAACTTCCCTGAACAGGAGGCGAAGTCCACCAACAGCTTGAGCAGCCTGTGGTATTCAGTGAACAGCTCCCATCATACTCTGTGTTCTCTGGTGTACAGTTCATGCCTTTCAATTGCTCTTAATAGTATTTTTACCTGCCATTTTTTTCCCCCTCATTGATCTGATACATACAGTGCCATTCAGGTATTCCTCACTACTGGTTTCTGCTTTATTTAACTACCAGACCTGTATGTGACCCTCCCCCTGCCCATGCACTCAACATCAACATCAGACTAATTCTGGAATCACAACTGTTGACACCAATATAGTGCCATAACAAGAGGTGCCCACATGAATCTGCTTGGGCAAAGCCAAAGGTTGACCACACTTGTTCAAGTGCCTTAAATTACTGTTCACCACAGGTATCTGCTGAGTGCTTTATATGCCCTGATCTCAAATTTTAAGCACATGAATTAGAGCTGGAGTGAATTACTCATAAACAACAGGTCATAAATGGTAGTGTGGAAGGAGTACAGTGAACTGAGTATTTGCAGTTTTCCTTGTTCACAGAAGACAGGCAAGATTCAGAACTGGTCTCTCAACTTGGCAAAAGACTTTCTCCAGAAGATGGAATGATCCAGTGATAGATACCAGCTCTCCTCAGCAGAGAAAATAGCATTCTGCTAGTTACAAATTGGTAATCTATGGCCAGCATTTCTTCCTTCCGTTGTCCTTTAAAGCATTCAGTTAGCCCACAGGCAGGCCAGAGAAGACTGAAATCTTTGCATCAATGTCTCACATACAGAGATTACAGCAGTAATGGAAAAAGGAAAAATAAGCCTTATATTCTAGATAATCTAGCAAAAGTAGGAATGTGGAAAAAACTGACATGGAAATTTTTCATACTCAGACTAGCAAGTATCATCTTTCCCCAACAGCACTTGGCTCAATTAATCAGAATTCAGGATGCAACTTACTAGCCAGACAAAAACAAAGTGAGTGGTTGGAAGTGACTGGGCACTGTGTTTCACAAGGACAAGCACAGAGCTGGCATTTCAGCTGAGTATAATAATGGTTAATAATAGAGTGCAACAGGTGTATATAAAAATAAATCTGAAAAGTGATTATCTGAATGTCTGTTATAAAGTTTAAAAGAACGCAGGTCTTTGCAGAAAGAGAACTTCTAATAGCCAAAATGACAAGACAAAGACAAAGAGCTGGTCCAGACCTATGGACAGCAAATACAGACTTATTTTAAACTATACTAACCTGAACTCACCTGTGTGATTTATTTCACTTACATGGAAATAATATTAAAATTTTCAAACACAATAGGTCAACATGGCCATGGTTTCCTTGTGTAGCAGTGACTATCATGACAAAAAGGGACACAACAGTGCAATCTGACAGGGGAAAATGAGCACTGAAAGATAGCTTTATGAAACACTCACTTTTGCTTACAATGATGGATGTAAGCAGGCAGTGAAGTAGAAGGCAACAGAATACACTAATGTTAGAGTGCAATTGAATAGGTGGGCCTCTAAACATGACCAGTCTTCTGGTGAACACTGGTGAATTCCCTGCAATCCCTCAATGCTCAGGAATGCCATACAGCCCTGCGTGCACTGTGCTTTTAAAAGCTGAAAAGCTCTGTTCCTGCAAGCAAATTACCTTTTTGCTAAGCTGTTGATTTTCCTTTTCCAGTTCCACAAACTTTAGGCTGCTCTCTTTGGAGGTCAAGGAAGCATCTCTCAGCTCTTGGATTGTGTTTTGCAAGCTCTGATTATCCTTCTCTAGCTTTAGTATGCGACTCGAAGCGCATTCATTCAACTCAAACACGAAGGACTTTCTGGCTGTTGAAACATGAGAATCAGAAGGTGAATTCAGAAATATCTCCCTTCCTAGGTCCTTAAGATTCACCTGTATGAAGATAATTGCAGTCAGATCCTTATCATTTCAGCTAGACTGCAAAGTAAACACTTTGTTAAACACAGAACCCATTTTGACAGACAACAATTAGGACCTTTAATAACTAAATATTTTAAGAGATAACCATCTTAAACTATTTTCCTATCTCTTCTTAAAGTTGCTTTAAGCATGTTAGTAATGTGTTTAATGTTGGTAGCAAAGTACCCTCTCATACTTCCATCAGAGGAAATAAATAGAGGCAGAAAGTAAACCACCGTGACATTTGCTAAAACAGCAAGATGGTGCACTTACAAAAGCTAGTGAAAACTTACGTATTCAACCACATTTAGCCATGAAAACAAAAATCTTACAGAAGTGAGTTCCAACGCTCAACTTCACAGATACTTCATCAAGAATATGCTGAGTCAGGGAGGATATTTTACTATCTGATAACCCAGGCACAGGACATCTATCAGAATGTTGATTCCAGAAAAGTGTCTGAAGTTGAAATCTCAGAACTAATGACATTTATGCAAGTTTTACAACAGAGATGTTAATTTACTTTAAATGTTTATAGATCAAAAGTTCCACTAACTCTCAGCCTTAAATCCCAGCACCAAAGCATCATTGTTCCGTTCATTTCTCTGCTCAGGACCCGAAATAATTGTAAGAGCAACCCTCTGTTTCACTTGAAATAATTGCTACCCTTCACCTCAAAACCACATTTCATCATAAGAAACTGACTTTAACATTGTCTTGAAGTCTCAGAAGATTATTCACTCCTGCTAAACAATCAGCACTATTACATACAGCACACTAAATACTTTAGAACAGCCGGATTTCTGAGAATGGTACAATCCCGTTTGTCTCTTTGATGGAGCATCACCTAGAAAGTTTTGGTCAAATGAAGACTGAAATAGTAAACATTAACTAATAATCCATTTGAGTTCTGTCCTGAAGCAAAGCCTATCTAAGTGACGTTTTTCCATGCCTCTTTTTAATTATTTTGAATAAACTATTACAAATTAGCAACTAAAATCTTCTGCTATCTGCCACCTTTGCAGACTTAACTTGAAATCCAGGAACAGGAGGTTTTCCAAAAGAGCTTTGCAGACTGACTCAGTTTGTACAAACAGCAACATGCATTGAAATGGAACTTCTTAAAAAGAATTATTGTTAAAGTAGAACAGCACTTCTGTGAGCTAGTTTAACGTTTTAAAATTTAATGGTTTTAGTGCTTTTAAATGAGGCTTCCTTCACTAATTTTTTTTCCTATTGAATATAAATGGTCACTTCTTTCTCAATTCCTCTTACTCTCTTTTCTTTGGTTAATCAGAGAGACTCTGAAGCTCCAGTACTGAAATGCTAAGCAGTGATGGAATCTCATCTTTTTACTTCTTTTCTTTTATACCACTCTGTAGAGCAAATTTAGGAAGTTGTTTGACAGAAATGAATAAATAGAAATTACAAAATAAAACAAGCATCCTTCTTCTTATTACATCACTAACAAATCCAAATCAGGTATGCGGAAAAACTTGCTACATGAAACAAGCCAGAAAATTCAACAGTTTTACAATTTCCTGAAATACATTTTATCAAACTTTGTAAGTTTTGAGAGAACTGTATTTTTCCCCCCCACTGGCTAATATAATAAGCAGTATCTTTGATTATACATAAGGAGAAATAGAGTGCAATTCACTTCCCAGGCTAAGGTAAATCTGCTTTGCAAGATTATTAATTAAAAGTAACAAATAATTAGCCATTAATATTATTAAAGAGAACTCAGATCATAGACAGCAAGCAGATTTGGTGTCACGCACACATTCAGTTATTTCACAGAACAAAGCTATTCTTCTAGACTGCTTTACTAAAAACTGAGCATCTGCTTACTCTAATACACTCCTTTGTCTTCAAGTTAAACTGTTCCTGGTACACAAAGCCAAACATGCAAGTCTTACCAGAATCAGGTGAGTAAACAGTAAAAGCTGCACATGGAACTCCACAAAACAGCTTATATTTTATATGCAAAATTCCATTTTGCATTGTTATTTAGGCTGGTATTATAGACAGAATGAATGTTAGACACTGAAACCAATGCTGAAAACTGAGTAGTGAAGGAAGCATTAGTTATGTTTTTGATAGTCACGGAAATCAAATCAACCATTCACAAAAAATAATCAGCCCGTTATTTTAACTGCACACATTTTTCAGCATCTAGTAAAAATAAATGACTTCAGCACACACCACTTCCTGGGACTTAAAGACCACTAATTGTCTGTACTAATTGTACTAAAGAATACTAAAGATCACAGGCTCCTCCCAGCCACTCAGTTAGAAATATCCAATGTGACATTTCTGCTTCGTCATTTGCAAAGCTTCTTTAAAATTTTTATCATTTTATTTAAAAGTCACTCTCTCAGTAACAAACAAAATAAAACCTTTTAATGCTTTCAAAAGAAAGTGAAAGAAATTAAAAGAATGCATTTTAGAAGTTCCAAAAAACTAAGTTCAAAATCAAGAGGCTGAATGAGGGAAGTTCTCAGGCTTTGATTCAAATTCTGTTCTCACCTCAGTCAACCAAGCTGCCTACTCTGAAAGAGACCACAAACACAACAACAGCTACCCCAGCTGGTACTTACTATCTGCAAGATCTGTGCTTTTAGACAGTTGTTCTAGTTCCCAGCCTAGGTGTGCAGATTCATTCATGCTCTGTTTCTGTGCAATTTCCAAGACCATGTTCTCCTCCAAAAGCTCTTCAATTCTCTTCTTGTCTGTGTCCCGGTCCTGTGAAATACACACATTAATGAAAAGTCATATTCAGCTCTTGCATAAGATTTTTCTGTCAGTTGAACTGCTACAACCAGAGCACACGTAGAAGGTAGAAGAATTTCCTTGAATACTGCGTGCTTTTATACTGAAATACATGTACAGCATTAAATGTTTGCTGTTGCCTAACATATATGCCACGGAATCCAGTGCAGAGACACCCAACTGGCCCTATAGAGACAGCTGTGGTCCATGAAGCACTTGGAAGAAGGCTGACTGGAGTGAGAACATACTGGGCCATGACAGGGCTGATACAAGTCAGGGCTAGTAAGGCAGGCTGGATTCAAGCAGTCTCCAGAGCTAAGTTCTTCAAAACCACATAGCATCATGCACCGACACTTGAAGCTCTGCAGATACAACCTTGAATTCTACTTAGTTTCTTCAACTCATCACATTAAATTTGGATCCAGTCATATCTGCCTCATAATTTGTGTCTTAAAATAGCCAGAAAACAGATCTGGAGAATGAATTTACAACGCTTCTCATGACTACTTTGGCCATTTGCATTTGTGGGAGTTGAAATGGTGCCTCAGAAGGTCCGAAATTTTCAGGAAACGTTATGCAAAAACTCATCAAGTCACCCAGAAAACTGTAATTGGAAATCACCAGCCATTTTGAAAGAGCTAAAGCATGACTTGACCCTTGTAATGCTCTGAATTAGTCATTAAACATAACTTCACACAGCACCCTCGAGATTTTTGTTTCCAACAGGCCCTGTTGGGAACCCTGTACTGTTAAATCCACAGGAATTCAAAACACAGTGGGATAAGAGAACTGTTAGGTAAAATACAAAAGATGAAAATATTTGTAATGCCTAGTGGGATTATAAAATCCAAAGTTGCTTTTTGTTTGTAGACAATCTGCCACTTCCTGCGTTTTCTTTTCTATGAAGCAATAAGCCATGTCTGATTCACACAGAAATAAGTTTGAGAATTTTGTACCTTTTACAGTAGTAATAGATTCTTAAAGTCACTGTAATGGCTGGGGCTTTTGTTTCCAAAGTGAAAGAGCATTTATTACAGCAGATTTGATTTCTTATATTTAAGAGATTTCAGTTTAACTGATAGATTTTAACATCACCATTATCAACATGCATGAAAGCAATCATTATTTTAAAACTGTGACTCACCTTTTTGTATAAAATTAAATTCAGTCTTACACAAAGAAACATTGACAATATTTACACTGTTAAAATTGTAACGTTTCAAGAATTCATGGACACAAAGTTCAGTCTAAAGACCTCTTTAAAAACGCTGCGTATTTATTTGCCTGTATCCATTGGTTTCTGCAACATGAATCTGTGACCTAGCACAAAACCAGAAGGTCAAAACATTAGCATAATGAAAAGAGAGGACATACCAGCTCTACATCATGAAGTTTGGATTTCAGTTGCAAATTTTCCTTCTCTAATTCATGTAGCTTATCACCACGAGCTCTTGCTATTGTTAGCTGTTCTTCTAGCATGGCCTTTGTTTCAATTAATATGATGTTGTCCTCTCTTAATTCCTAGGGAGAAAACATAACAGTGTTAAGCTCTTTATATAAACTGACTTTTCAAAGACTAGGTGACTTTCATAAACTGACACTGCAACACACAAAAAAAATCTTGACATGCCTCTGTTTCATAAAGAAGTTTTTACCTGGTATTTTAGTGGGAGATGACAATAGTAAGTTTAATTATCTGTGAGTCATTAATGCAAACTAAATCTAATCTTTTTTATCCCGCTCCAAATTTTAGTTGTTTAATGGAGTTGGTTTTGCTTTACGTGAGGCTACATAAAGAGGTGCAAAGAGACTTACAGAAAATCAACTGTGTCCATACCCCTATTTCAGTCCACTTACATGTAAATGTCTGCTTAATAAAGTTTCTTTATTTCATGAAGAGAATTTTAATTAATTTAAACAAATTAAGTTGTTCTATACCTACCTCTTAACACACACCCTGCCCCATTCACAATAAATACATGAGCATTAACTGCACATACCATGTTGCTTATCCATAAGTTTCTGGATCTGTTTTTACTGAGTGAAAATTCAATCTACTATTCTGCTGTAAACACAGCATTAGAAACTAGTCACGCTGCACTCCAAATGTTCCTTTTAAAGTAACAAATGAAGCTCTACGCATTCAAGAATCTTATCTCCAGAAACATGAAATGTCCAAAGCATAAAGTCTGGCCATGTACTCTTGGTCATGTTTCAAATGCATTTATTAAATGATGTCTATTTCAAGTTACAATACCTCACTGCTAGCTTTTACTCCTCAGATAAGTCTTGAGTCAGAGACAGAATTTTTTATGGCAGGAATGTAGCAGCACTTAAAAAAATTACATGGACACAGGAAGGATTTTTGCCCAGAAGAGTTATAATGGGGCAAGAAGCAGCTTATTTGACTCTCTGAAGAAATCTCCTTTAGTTTTTCTTTGCTTTACTCTCTCTTCTCCCTATCCTTTCCCCTGGCTCCAATAAAATATGCAAAAATAGAATATATGCACACAAGCGAGATGGAATGATTATGGCTTGACAAGTTATTCCTAGACAACTGTCTTCAAAATGTGAAGTCTCTGCTGACATCAGTGTTCATGTCTGCTCTCAGACCACAAACATCCAAACCAAATAGATTCCTGAAAGATCACCAGGCATGAGCAAATCCCTTTCACTGCTAAAGCAGCAACTGCCTTCTCATTTTTGGGAGTAGGATCAGCCTTAAGATGCCTCATGTGGCTCAGTTATTAAAAAGAAAAGAAAAAAAGAGAGCTGTAAAGCACAAGTGAAAGAGTGTCTGATGACAGCCACTCCCCTTGCCTTTTGATACTACAGTGGGATGTGATTTAATAGCTTTATATAGCCAGTAATCTTGTTCCTTGTTGCATCTTGACTGTAGATGGCATAATACAGAAAAAGTCTACCTTACTCAGTATCATACTGCCCTTGACATCTCAGTGGGCCAGCTACCAGCTTGCAATATGTGAGAAAAATATTCGCCTACTACAGTGCCATTAAAAGGACAACTATATGTTAGTGTTTGTGAAGTGGTTTACCACAATTAAAATGTCTGAGTATGTACGTAACTAAAACAATAATAATACTGAAACGCTAATTTTACAGAACAAGAATTTTTGACCAAGTGTGGTCTAACAGGGTCACTTGAGAGCAGGCAAACTAAAAAGGCTGACGCTAAACTTATGACAGACCAGAGGAAGTACATGACAAAAATATGCTGGGTATCATGGAAAGTGCCAGAATACCTATAATGGAACAGCAACATGACAACAGTTTATTTTGCTAGATCATCACACTCAATCTGGACCACAGCCGTAAGAAGTAAGGTGGTGTCTGACCTCAAAAACATGACCTCAGAACTATCCCCAAAACTGCCTACCAAGCAGGAACTTGTTATTTTAGTGTCTCATGAAGAGTCAAGCTCTGTGCCAAGTAAATACACATATCCAGGCTCTGGTACAAACCACACGTCACTGGGAGCTGCATTATGTGGAAAACTGAAGCACCTTCCATTGAGCTCGCAGGAGCAGTGGACAAGTCAGTTCAAAGCAGTTCTGATGAAATCTTATATTAATAACCTGGCGGAAATGCCTGCTATGGCAAGGTAAACATTGCTCACTGGTGTGTCCATGGTTTGAGGTCATCTTAATATAGAAAAGTTCATATAATTTAAATAATTACTCCATGGGAGCTTTGTAGAGTTACTTCCCAAGGACTGGAAGGTAAAGCTATCCTAACTAAAACATGTCAGCACTAACATCTCCTAGAAGTCACTGGAACAACATAATTCACCTAAAAATGCATCTGGCTACAAATCCCACTTGTTAGACAATCAGCAGGTGGTGACCATGGGGTGGTGGTGCTTCCACTGAAACAAAGATTTATTTTTTCTTTAATTAACAAACACACCAACATTATTTTCTAACTATGTGGGTTTTTTTTTTTAAATACACTGAATTTACTAGGCAAGAGACTAAAAAACCCTTTTTGCTTTATATCACTTAAATGGTGATAGTTTAATATCCAACAAATATAGTTCTGCTTTTGTGATTTCTAAAATAAATTACAAATTGCGGTTTGATCCTGTATCACTGTGCCTTGAAATAGATTTAAGAATATGCATTGTGTACTCATATGGTTACAATTAACTCTGGGGCTCAGTGGTTGCACAATCAGGGTGTGTTGCTACTGGAAAACATTTTAAGAAACCTAAAGTAGTAATCAGATTGTTTAAATCTGAAACTAGAGAATTTGCACATATATTCAAACCTAGTTTATAAACACAGTTCAAACGTCTCCCTTCTGGCAGTTCAGAAGCTGCCCCTACTCAGCTGCAGTTAACATCTTGTGACAATCAAACCCTGTCTCAGACAGCTATATGAAAACATACAAGAGCTGCTTTTGCTTTAACTTCACATAAGCACCTCCCGTCATTCCACATGGAAATGTGATTGCAGTGAGAAGGAGGAGAAACGGGCAAGGCAGACTCCCTGGCCTCAGAAAATAACCTGATCTCCTGGAGCAGCACAACATTCAATGGTGAGGAATGCTAGAGGGAAGCTTCACATTGGAAAGAAGCATCTTCTTGGAGGAAGCTCTGCATTAAGCCTGCTCCTCCACGTTCACACTTATGACCTCATTAAGCTACCTCAGCAGGAAGGACTCCAGAGCACATTCATCTTAAAGTTCTTTGAACGATGGTCAAACTAAAATGTCATCTCATAACAACTTTGTCAAGATATACAGAAAAGGAAACAACACACACAACTAAATGTGTTATGTTCACATAGAGAATTGTTCTTTTCACACTCCTTCTGCAGCGGCTCTTTAAACTTCTTACCACCACTGCTGCTGATTTTTACTATGTCCTTTCAGAAACTACTTGTAAGCTTGCTCACAATTCCTAAAGCTTGTCACAGTATCATACATGGAGCACATTCCTTATTTTTTCCTCAAACTACCCAATGTATATATGAACTATAAGAGGGAAAAGATTTTTAAGTGCTCATTTAATAGCTTTCTGCATTGATGCATGAAGGTAAACCCGCTTTTTTCTTCTCACTTACGAATTTGGCACCTCTTATTAACAATCCTGTCAAGACACTATGAG
>JBCJKH010045297.1:0-20680 GCA_039877255.1 Loriculus beryllinus | reverse complement strand
CAGCCAGACACTGAGCCATTGACCACAACTCTTTGCATGCGGCCATCCAGCCAGTTCTGTATCCACCGAGTGGTCCATCTATCAAATTGATGTCTCTCCAATTTAGAGACAAGGATGTCGTGTGGGACAGTGTCGAATGCTTTGCACAAGTCCAAGTAGATGACGTCAACTGCTCTACTCCTGTCCGTAGCCACCAAATGGGTCATGCAGAATTTCCCCTTAGTGAAGCCATGCTGGCTGTCACCAACCACCTAATTCCATCACCTTATTTCTGTAACTCTCTCTGCTCTCTCTCTGCTATGCCAGAAGGACAGGAGCACATCCACTAGGAGAAGCCTGATTTTTCTCTTTGTGACTGTTACAAAGGACACCTTTTTGCTAATAACTGACATTTCATTTCATTGAAACCACTGAGCAGCCCACATCTGGTCAACTTACTTTCTGAAACAACTGATACAGGATGAGGTTTAGCTACCTGGAAGAAGAGACTCATGCCTGTACAACCAGTCCTCTGTATCAAATTAATTCAATTTTTTAGGTCTTTCTTCCAGGATTCTCCTTTCCCCCTTAGCAATAAGGCTGGAAAATATATCTTTGTTTATTTATTTTGCATATTTTAATATTAGAAACAAACATTCCTTTTTCTGCTATACAAAGCAATTACAGAAACCCACAGACTGTAATGGAAGTAAGATCATTCTTTAGGAATTTAGAAAAGACAATAAATGTAATAATTTTTTTATCTTTCTTAAGAACTATGGAAACTGTAAACTGGCTTCTGGCACAGAAGTAATATGAGGTTGAGCCTTAGGCCCTCTTAACAACTCACACATGAGCAGCCTGAGCGAAGTCAGCAGGATGACCCATCTCCATAAAGTTTTGTCTACTGAAAAATGTGTTTGGGATAAATAGAAAGTTTGATAATCCTTTCAGTGATGTTTTCAATAATGTTTGCATCCAGCACTTCAGTTTCAGAAAAAATAAACCACCAAGAGAAATCTGGAAATGAAGCAAGCCAACACTTTGTTTCATTCCAAAAGAAAATGGCTTAAACGTTTAAAAAATGAATGAAAAAGAAACAATATCTCTCTGTTTTTTAGCCAACTCCACTATTGCCCAGAGACCTTAACCAAGAAGCAGTACCATGCTGTGGCACCATATGCTCATATTTGTAACAGACCTAAAAAGCTCATAATGTTATTATTGTAATTTACACAGGATATTTCTCCTAAAAACACCCCAGATGTCCCAGTGTGACTTTTTTCCACCTCCCCTGTTTCAATAAGTTGCTTTTTTTGATTCAGGATAGTCACATCATGTTAGGACCACTCTCCTGAAACATGTTTGAGCCATGTTTCAGTGTTTCACAGAGCCACACAGCAATCTCAGGCCCCATCCAGTGACCTTTGAGGAACGCTTCTCTTGAGACATAGGGTGCCCCAGAGAAAATCAGGATGATGCTATGAAGACTGAATAATGTCAAAGGAAAATTGATGACATAGAAATGACTAGCATGGGATGACTCAAGCTTCCTCATCTCCCCTTCACGCAGCATCCAGGAGGGACATGAAGTTATCTCTCCTTCAATGACAATTCCTTTAAAAAGGTCTGAGAAGATTATTTTCAAAGGGCTGATTAATAGGGTTTCATGTATGTAGGTAGCTGTGAGTACCCACGTTAACAGGATCATTGTGCAGGTAACTGACAAAGCAGAAACATTCTCCATCACAATTCTTTCTCTCCATTCAGCATCCGCTGCACTGTCCCATGCTGAAACCTAATTTACAAAACTGCAAGCATGCAATGCATCAGGGCAACTTAACTCTTTTAATCCCCTACATACGGTATATTTTCTAGCCTTTTGTGTGAGACAGAATTTTTTTCTCCCACAAAGATAAACAAACATTTGCATGCTGCTAGGCGATTTTGTATGGAAGGCACATGGAGAAAGCCTGAGCCTGACTCAAACTGCTGGCCAAGGTGGCGTCATTCAGCTGCCTGCTTCATTTGAATAACAGTATCTTCTCAGTCATGGGGCTTTCCCTCCCCTTCTCCCCCTTTTCTACCCCCACGCAGGCCCGAGCAAAAGGCTGTGTGAATTCAGGAGCCTGTTTGTGAATGAGCTGGCATCTGATACGTATTTACCAATGTTAATTTTGGATGTAATGCACCCCTGCCACTTCCCCACAGTTTGCCCTAAAAGGCTTTCTGACGGGCACAAAAGCAGGGGGTCAAAAGTAAGTTGACCCCTGCCAGAATGTACAATTATAGGAAAGAGGTGGTACACCAGCAGCTGTCGAAACCCCACCGGCAGGGCGAAGTGCTTCCAAAAGTTGAAGGATGACTAATATGCTCGAGCTCTCCCCTCCACCCGGCAAGAGCCAGCTACTTTCTGAAGGAAGAATTATGGCCCTCCCGAGCAGCTGCAATAATTGTCTCCCCATTGTTCCCCAGACCTCCCTCTGCCACCCCCTACAAGTGCCCATTGTCGGCGTGGAGTCAAGTGATTATATGCTTGGGCTGATGCTGTTTGTGCCCAGCTGCCTGACTGCTGACACACGAGCAAGGAGAGGGGGGACCCGCGTCTGCTAGACGGGACTTCGACATACCAGACCTTTTACATAAGTCAAACAGGAACAAATGACTCTTTATCAGCCCCTTCTCCCTTTGAAGTGGTAGCTGCTTATAGGCCCTTACAGCTTTTCCTCCTCAGTCCAAGCAAACATCCTCCTTTTGATATGCTACATGCTCATTATCTCTGCCCCATTTAATGATTTTTGATTGAAGGGTGGCAGCACAGTTGCCAAGAGGGTAGTTAAAGAGGCTCCACGCAGTCAGGACAACAAGAAAGGCTTTCCTTGTGCAGCAGCCTAAATTTGGAGTTTCTTAACAGTGTGTTCTTGTTCTTAGCAGCAGATAAGGGCTGAGCGTGAAATTCTTAATTAAGCAGTAAATAGAGAGTGGGGTGTCAGCAGATGCAGCCTGTAGTCATGGAGACCAAGTCAGATGAAGGAGGGAGCTGAGACTTAATGCCGGCCCCGGGCTTGGGCATGACTGACAGCTGAAGAATCCGACAAAGCTTGTAAACGGGATTAATTAGTTGGGTAATTATTTCATATAGTTAAATGTAAATAAAAAATAATACTAAAAAAACAGCTTGCAGAGCTAGACGAGAACATATTCTGAAGGCCAGACCTTCAAGCATTGTCCTCTCCAGATCTGTGGGTGGACTGGTGGGTTTTTAAGGCCAGAAGGGACTATAGCGGCAGCTTTCTCTGACCTCCTATGGAGCATGAATCTCGCCTCATGAGGTTTCTAATAGCTTCTTGTAGAGCTGGAGAATATGTCTCTGAAAAGATGGCCAAACACCATCTAAGGACTCTGAGTGATGGAAAGTCCACCACATGCCATGAGTCTGCTCTGATGGCTAATTATCCTCACCCTCTCAGCCTGCACAGAGGAGATTAGGAGAGAAATTAACTGGCACACCAGGGCTAGGAATCTACTTGCTTTGTTCAGACTTTTAACCCACCAACAGCGTCAGATATTTGGTACCCGACACCAAGTTATTGATTTCATTGCTACGAAATTCCTTGCTGAAAATGTTCACAGCATGAATTATACATGCTAAATGTTTTCATAAATGTCCTCTTATGTACTTTGGATGATTATTTCTGTATTAAAATGAGAAACAATGACCTCCTCATGTGATAAAAATCAAGATGAAAGGAAAGCAAGACAAGGACAAGAAATCATCCACGTAGCAAGAGTGACATATGCTGGCCAGATCACTTCCTCCCAGTCTTTCCAAGAATGTCATCTCCTTTACTTTCAGCAATTATAAAAGGTCAAGATATGAGTGTCATATTCTTAGCTTTCCTATGCTGCTTTATTTATGAAAGTGCAATTCAGGATACACAATCTGAAAAACAATTGACTTTTATATTCAAAAGTACAAATTTACACTGTTACTTGTAAATAACTCATGATCGTGGGTGAAGCTGAGGTGCAGCAGCTAGGTTTATACTAGCCAGTCTATTCCTATACTATATCTAAACAGAGCCAGGACATGGAACTAAGACCAGGAACCCAATAATCTACATAGCTATATTGCTGTTCAAGTTCCTGTCATTGGCTTTGCCCAAGATCAATGGATGGTGACCATTGTAGTTTGGGAGTTAACGCAGGGCAGAAACTTTTCCTAATCTGAAACCTGGGTGCATCCAGCTTGTTTTGAGAGATAAAATGTTCAGCTGTATGGACACAAGCTGTGCAATTCCTGTTAGCCCCAGGACTGGGGATGGATGCAGCAAGTGTGACCCTTAGACTGAGGTTAAGGTATGGGCTTCCCTGCTTCTCCTCAGGTGTACACTGGGTGATTTTCATGGTAGTCAGACTAAGCTCAGTGGATTGCCTGCCTTCATTTCAGCCATGTTTTTCTCTCCACTGTCCCACTGATTGCTCTAGTTGTTAATTCCTACAAATATCCTACATGAGAAAGCCATTTGTATGCCATCTCATCAGTGCAAATCAAGGGAGATTCATTAAAACTAATGGATTAGATCAATGACTAAATTTTCTGTTACTGTGAAAATTAGCATCTTTCTATTTCAACTTCCCTATATGACAGTCATGAAGAATAAGCTATGTTTCTCAAAGACACTGAAATGTTTTTGTGATTCCTGATTTGACTATTATTAATAATGGTAACAATCTTTACCTTTACATATAGAATTTAGACCCTTATGAAATTATTTGCTTGACACTGAAAATTATGGAAAATGTTCTAAATTTAAAAAAATTAAAGAAACTTGAATAGATATCAGTAAATATCAGATCTTCTTTAAAACAATTATCATCACACTTCATGATCTAGTGTACAAAGCCAACATTCTCAAATATAAAGGCCTATGTCGTCTTTGGAAGCTTACAGTCATATGAAAAATTCTCACCCAGTAATTCTATTGTTTTCAGCCTAGATAGATTGTACATGATTTATTAATGATACATGTGATGTGGGGCCAGCTGACAACAGAGATCATTAGTGGAATTTAATGCCTTTACCTCTCCAAAACACCAATTCAAATTCAACTGATGTCAGCCCATCCACTATTTATGAAACAATCCTTTTGTTGATAGATCAGGCACCAGACAGACCAGATAGAGTTGGACCTGATGTGCCTACATTTTCCATTTGCTTGATCTTTTTGAAGGACTTCTCACTATTGAAAGGCTATTGAAAGATTGCCTTGTGTCTGAGGCCTTATGCCATTTATCGGTTTAAATTTAAAAGACAACAGCTATGTCAAAGTTCTTGAACAGAAATGTACATTGCATTCCTCACATTGCACTTACCCAGATAGGTTAGTTTCCTCAGTCTGCTGTCAAGGTACCAGTCACAGCTCCTGTGATGTCCATATGAAGGCAGAGATTGCAGTGGCTGTCCAGTCCTTGTCCCACAGGACACCAAAACCTCAGGATTTGCAGGAAGATCTTTGTGTTCCACCAGCACATAGTTCCCAGTCATGAAGTTGCTAAATGTCACTGAATACTAGAGAAGAGGGAAATAAAATAAACATGCCTTTGTCTGTGATTGGAGTGCACTCCATGGAGTGCCTTATGAAGGGATAAAGAGATGGTGCTTCTCACAGTCAACATACTCTTTTGCAAAATGCATGCTGGAAACATGGAAATAAAATGCAAAATTAAGCAGGTGATAGTGAATGTAGAAAAAATCCACTCCGCTCATCATCTTTAAAAGGTGCAGAATAACAATGTCTTCTAAAAAACTCATGCTTCAATATGTTTTAATGTAGTAAAACTTTTTTTAGGATTCCTAAGCACCACACTGAACCTTCATCTAAGATGTCCAAAACTCTTTTCCTGCTCCAAGTTACTACTGAGACCTTCAGGGACTAGGTCATCATATCTAAGTCTTGACAATGAATATATAGAGATTTTCTCAGTGCATTATTATCTTTTCCAAACATAATTTTTAAATTAAAAAGAAAAATACCCATGTTACCTGGAGCTGTTTGTTGACCAAAGGATTGTCAAATGCCAATGTGTAAGTCTCTTTATCCAAGAGGAGAACCATCCAGCCATACAGGTTTGATAAATTATCAGGGACATAATTGACTGTGGTTGTCTTATTCCTACTGTCCGTCACAGTTAAATTATAGGGAATGTCTGGAGCCTCTTTTCTAGAGTAAAAAAATATAATCACATTTTTGCACTGAACTCTGTAATTTTCAAACTTTACAGTTCTGTTTTTATTTGAATTACAGTAGTATATGCGGACTTTTTCTCAGGTATGACTTCATTTGTGTGGTTCTTTACAAAGAAACAATCTCTGCCTGAAGTGCCAAAAAAGAGAGACAAAGGTTGGAGGAATAAAGGCACAGAGGAGCAAAGTCTGGGCAAACCAGAACAGTGGCAACAGCCAGGATATCACCTCCTACACTGTCGGAGTATTTTCCCATACACCAGACTCATAAGCCTCAGGTTCAACCTTTAGGATCTTTATCTTCATGAAATTTGATAGTTTTCTGATTACTCCCTCGCATTTCAGCAGTCAAAAGTTTCATTGAGGCTGAAGGTGTGTTTCTAAAATGATATTTCTAAATACTGGAATATTACCTTACAGGTAGACATCTAAGCATATTACGAAACCCTCCAGACTGCATATGTATACCCAAGACAGATAGTGCTAAAACCCACATCACCCTGTTAATGTGCCTGTCTGCATTTGCAATTTTTAGTTGTTTTTCCCCTTGCTGGCTTGAAGACAATGCACAATTACAATAGCAGTTATCTTGGAGGAGGATTGCTTGAACATATTTTTTAGTCTTTTACAATCAGTTCTGGGTTGGGGTTTTGGAGGCTGTAGCTTTGGAAAATTACTTTCTGGTTACCCAGAAACATTCAGCTGAGAAACAGCAGCAGCAAACAGAAGTGTGAATCAGCAACGAATTACTCAACCAGAAGATATTGGCAGACCAATGAGTCTGTCTGGAAGGAGTTCATAAAGCTTAAACAGTTTTCATACTACTAATAAACCTCCTCTTATAGGCATTAACTGGACCAGGATATTAGGCTGCTAATTAAGCAAGCAAATGACAACAAGCACATTATTGACACACTTGTCAGCACCTGCACAGGTATTCAGGAAAACATTTCTAGCAGCAGAAGCACACCACACATTATGTGGTATAACATTAAACTATCCTGCATATCAGAAATTGCGTTATTGTGTTGCAAAGGTGCACATCGCCATGGCAAGTGATAGAGGCCCAAACCCATCCGCTGTGCAAAGTAAATCCACGTGGGGTTTTGTGGATGAATTCTTTACTCATTTTACTCTTCATCACTGGAGAAGTCTGTTGAGATACTTTGAATCCCTTTTCTCAGAGACTTCTTTCAAGAAGTTTTGAAGACACTTCCTTAGTCCTGCTGGCCACACTGTTACTGATACAAGCCAGGAAGCTATTTGCCTTCTAAACCTCCTCTTTGATTTAACCTTGGTGACAGGTCCATTCTAGATGAACCATTGTCCTTATGAACGTTTGGTTCCATCTGCACAGCCTCATACCTATTGTGCAAGGGTACCTACCTCAGAAGGTAGGGTAGTTACAGAGATGTGCCTGCTGTGCTGGGCAGCATCTCATTACCACTGCCCCATATCCTTTCAGTCACTGTGTTCAGCTAGATGGAGAAAGGATAGAGAATCCTCTGCATCATGTCCTCTCTCCCTAGACTTCAAAGCTAAGATAGACTTTTGCCAGCTTCAGATGCTACCAACTTTCTTTTCAAGTTAATTGTTGTCAGTTTTTGAGATAGGCAGGGAATCTTCACTCGAGAATTTTTTGTTTGAAAATGCCATTTATTTAGCACCAGAAAGTTTTTTTGAGAAAGAAGTCTTTGCACGGTTTTGTACCATGATAGTCTGGATTCTTTGACCCTCACTTGGAAGTTTGTTCATATCCCAGGAAGGAAACAGAGCACGAGGTACACTATAGCCTGAAATTTCTTAACCGGGAATGCTGTGTCCTTGCCTTTTACATGCCTTGTTTGAGGTGCTGCCACCCACAGACACATACCATGCTCCTGGTAAAGTGCCAGTACACCAAAACAAACATTTGGGGAAGCTGAAAAACTTTGCATATCATTGTAGAAGTTAACTGGTAACAGTGAGCCTCAGACTATATTGAAAGGATGTCAGTGTGCTTTTTTCTTTCACCTCTATGCCAAACAGCCACCAAAATGCAAGCACCCTACAAATGGAATTACCAGCCACAATTAGCACCATTTCCATTTGCCCTAAATAGCCAGTGATTTCACTGTGCCCTAAATAGCCACCAATCTACCTCTCTTTAATGTTAATGAAGCAGAGTAGTGCTTGCACACATGAGTATTTCTAATTCAGAGGATCTGAGGGAGCCTGCATGCATCATTAACATGGAGAGCTTCATTATCAGAGGAAAGAGCCTTCCCTTGAACTTCCCCTGGCTTTATTTGAAAGAAACTAGGAGGCAATGGTCTTAATGCAAAATTAACCCTCACTTTAAACTGCTGGAAGCCTTTACAAACTGTAAAGGGGAAAAAAAGGATGACTCACTGAAAAGGCTGTATTTTTATATTGAAGCAGGTTTCAATTAAGGAGCAATTTGCTTTAGAAATATGGCAGGATTACTGGATAGGACTTTACAGTCTGAGCCGCAGTTTACCAATAGTGCTTGTATAAACTGTTATGTAATTTAGCTCAAGTGCATTGTGCAGAACTGCACATAGATGGGCCACAAAGGATTTGTTAAACCAATCAACAACAGCAAGTAGAACAAATATTAACTCTCCTGTTTATGTTTACCATTAACTTACTTATCCTAAGGGTCCATATCTCTGTATATGAAGGCAGGTGCTGTGTTTAGCTCTAAATGCTTTCTATTTGATACATTTTTGTAGTAATCAATCATGATTATCCCTCTTCTGAAACAGGAAACAATATAGCATCAAACTTCAAATGGAACACCAAATGTTTATATCAACAATCCTATCTATTTTTGGCCAAATGGAGGTTAATTCCAATTTATGACCATACCAAACACTTCACAGGTTTGATGCTGGGCCCAAACCCAGTTTATTTTATTTTAATTGCCAAGAATTAAGAACTTTCAGCTGTTTTCAGCAAATGTGTGTGTCTTTGTTGAGAGACCAAAGCATAATTCAAATCTGCCTTGTATTATGAACCCTTATCATCTGAGGGGAAAGGCTTGGGGAAACATTTTGTATACTCAGAAGCCTGTGCAGTATCTGGCTTGGCTGCCAGTACTCCAGGTTGCAGGCTTAATGGAAAAGGGTCCTCCACAGGGAGCTAAATCTCTCTTGGCTGCTTTGGTGGGATGTCACAAATGCCAGCAATATAGAAAAGCAAGAGCTGAACCTCAGAAGTTTATCTAATGTGTTGGTTAACTGGACAGTCAACAGCCAGTGATTTACTATTTGCCTTCCACGTTATGCCACAGGAGCCCTGAGAGGGCTGGGTTATGAGGCCAAGTGCACATGTAAGCTGCCCCATGTGCAAATACAGTCATGTACACAGGAAGGATGCACAACCAAAGAGCTCAGAAAGCAACTGAGCATGTACAAATTGAGAGAAGAAGTGCAATTGTAAGGGTGTTTCACAGCAGGTGGATGTTCATCAGAAGGCACCACAGTAAGTAAATATCAAAGGAAAAGCAAAACTAGAGTAACCATTTGAACTCTCTTCAAGACTCAAAGACACAGAGGTAGGGGGTATGCTATTCTTTTCACAGTAACCCATCAGCAGCGGCTGGGTTTGCAGCAACTGAATGCATGCGCTACAGGAGAGGATATTAGACCAGATTTAAGAACTAAGGCTATAAAGAAGAAAGTTAATCTTCTCCTCTGCAGCAGACTAGAGAAGAGGGAAGCAATAAAAGGCTCTAGCTTAAGACTGGTGCTGAGCAAGTCCCAGGTTTCCACAGTGAGAAGGAGAAAGCAAATGAAAGGGAACAAGAGGCAAACTTCCTTCTGGTGTGCGCAGCTGCAAAGTGTTTGGAGTCCCCTTTGCCGCAAGGTGCTGCCTGGCTGCCTATTATTCTAATGCTCTCCTCTTGTAAAAATTGTGCATAATGTGAAGAAACTTTTAAAGTCACTTAATCATGTTATGACAATTTTTTAATGAAAATTTGTTTTAATATTAATAGAGATTCATAGTTTCATGATAATATGGGTAGCAGTGGCATTTTGAGCAGCCGTATCTAGCCTGCAGCCATGCTGTGCAGTGCCATGGCATAAGCTGTTCTTCAGACTACTCAATAACTTTCTCACATATAAATTTATAAAGACTTTTATAAGCTTCAATTACATCTTTAAAAGACATAAAAACCCTCTTTAAAGGGTGCTTACGTGACACATTTGTTTAACTTTCAACTGGACTATATGAAGAAGGCTTTCGTTACAGAAATGCAAGCTTACAAATGGATCCTCATTTTCCATTTCCCAGAAAATGGAGATCCCTATCTCAGCTTCCAGACAGGGGATACTTTCTAAAAGTTAGCAATGATGCAACTTTGATGGTGTTTTGTAGGCTAAGAAAGTTAATAATGTGGCTATGGCTAAACCTTGTCAATTGCTCTCAGGGTCAGGGAATGGCTTCCCTCTCAAAATCCATTACTTGCTCAGGTTTTAAGATTTGTGGACCTTAAGTCTATACCTGAAAAATCAATGTGAAGTGAAAAACTTACCATCTCAGGTGCCTCACACTTTTTATTAAGAAGCACAGAGAATGTAAGACTCTAGATCAAGAGAGAGCACAGGATATGAGATGGTCTTACTGCTCTTGCCTGAAATCTTGTACAGCGTGACTTTATACCAGAATGAGGATGTTCTTGTTCTATCACTTTGGTGGTCAGCAAATGTGGGTTCAGTGCTTAAGGCTTGGTCTCAGAGGCTTGTGGTCTGTTTTTCAGCCCTGGTTTTGATAGCACCCCTGTTTTACTGAATACAGAACTTTCCACAAGTGGTAGTACAACTAGCAAGTTGCAGATCTTACAGGTCATATACTGAAGTGCCTGGTAGAGCACAACAGAAAGATTTCTTCCAGAGTAATTTATAATTCTTTGCTTTACCAGAAACTGAAGAAAGGCAAGTAACACCACATTCAATTTTTATTGAGATTAAATGAGTCCAAGAGAATTAGGAAATTGTTCCTGTCACCTGCCTATCTTCATTGTTTCTGCTCAACCTCTGCCAATTGCTCCTAATCATGTATTGTTGTTTTAATCTTAAATTATTCCTTTTTTATTGTGAAAAGTCTTCAAATACATATAGACAAAATTCATCCTTTCTTATTTCTCTCCCACCCTTTCATCCTCTAGTTGAGTTATGAATCTTTTATTAATTGATTTTCATTCCTCATCCCCTCCAGCTACTTTCATTCCTCTACCAGGTCCATTCTGAAACTCTGTCCATATGACAGAAACTTCCATGACCCACCACATTTACTGGCTGCATGGTGACAGCTTTTCAACTTAACATGATGGTGATTTGGCTGGTAGGAGCTATTCAGGAGAGAGGATCTGGAAGCAGCACAGAGAGGATGCTCATGGTCTCTCAGGTTACCCTGTTAAGTACATAGTCCTCAAGAGGGTAGGCTAACAGCTGGTTTCTGCTACTTGGATTGCCAAGTGTCTTTGATGTAAGTTGACTTTCAGCTCATGCAGATGAATAATAAAGAAGGGAAAGAGAGAGTACTTGCTTGACATAAAAGGTTCATTGAGAAGTAATTGGTATGACTAATCTAAAACTCTTAAGCAATTTACTGGGAAGATGAAACTTAGGCCAGGTCTCAAACATTCACAGCCTTCAAAGCAATGGTGAAGATGGACTGTTTGTACTCCATACTTAATCACCTTTAAATGCAAGGAGGAACAAGGTGTATTGAATACTGCAGCTATCATGAATTATTATATCGCAATTTTGAAAATTAATAATTTAATTGTATAATAGTTGATAATTATATGATAACTGATAATTGAATTATATAACAATTTACATTGTGGTAGTATCTAAAGGGACTCAAATCGCACTACCGGCAATGTTGTGAGAAGCTCCATCCACTCTCACAGCATCAACCCAAAGACCTGGTAGTCCATATATAATCAAGATAAACACAGACTACAAAGGGAAGGGCTTTGCCCAAACATCACGGATAACTGGCACAGAAAGACATCTAGTACAGTTGGATTTTGTTCTACTCAGTACCCTTTTTGTTAAATCAGAATAATTCCCAGCTTCTCATTTATCAAAGCCTTTTGTTTTCATTATGAGAAACAATAGTCACATGCAAAGCCTGCAGGCAGCTGAAATTTTGTAGTTCTCCCCTTCAATGGAACAAGTGATTATCTTTTTAAAATATAATTTGGGAAGATTTGGGGGGTTTCCCCTCTTTTTTTCTAAAGCACACATTATAAGACAGACATGAGGTATTAACAGCTCTCTGAAAGAGCACTTTAGGATTTCTGCTTAACCTGAAACAGAAAGAGTTGATGAGTTCAGACTTATACTTCAAAAAGAAAGAGAAATACTGAGCAGGGCACAGGAAGAAAAGCAGGAGTGATTCTTAGATCACTAAAAGCCTTTTTCACTCCTGTTCTTTTTGTGCCAGGAAATGCAAGTGTCCTCCCTGTGTAACAGAAATGGTGACAGTACTTGGCTGAACAGTGGATCCCTTCATCTGACAGCTGCTCAAAGACAGGAACAAGTCCAGCTTGGGGAGGCAAGAACAGTAACAGAAGTGAGCTGAGACAGCAACTGGGAGCTGCGCAAGCATCAAAGCTGATGGGAAAGACCCATCTGCATCCCAGGACTGGACTATTGCAAATGTGGCATATGATGAATTGCCAATAAGAGAATGAACTCTCCAAAACCATTTTTTATCCCTCTGTGAAAAAAAAAATAAAAAATAAAAATTCAAAACTGGCATTCTGCTGCAATCTTGTAGGAAACATGATATACTGGGAGTCTGAAGAGATACCATGAAGGAGGACATGTGCCCTAAAGCGTTTATATCCCCCAAAACAGAAAGATCTTCTCTGACAAAAACTGTGTTTTCTCCACTCATAAAATATGTGGCTACACCTCTTCTGATAAGGTAGCCATTGTCATTATCTGTCTTCCAGCCTTGAGGCTAGTCGGCATGGCTTGACCACATCCATACAATCAAACTTCTTCAGCCTCCAAAACAGCATGAGGACATCTAAGCTGCCTTAGAAAAAAGGATTCCTTGGGTCATGTTTACCTCTAACTTGTGCTCATGAGTTGCTTGGGTGTGGGATAGCTGTCCTGGACCAAAACCATGCCAGGGACCATTATGAGACTTTAACAGTATAAACAGCTGAAACTAGGATTCCTTTGTTCTAAAAGAGAGATAGATTTGGATATGTATGTACATGTTTATGTACAGATGTGCAAACACTCCCTTTGCTTACAGAAGTGTTATTTCCTCAGTGTAGAAGACAGGCAGAAGAAAAACTTGTCATTCAATTCAGGACTGAAACACCTAAATGCTTACTTATGTTTAAATATGCATTAAGGGACTAAATGCCTGTTACAGTCATTAGCATCATATTAAGTACCATCAGTAGAAGCCCAAAAAGTAATTCAGCTGGACTACCCCTAAGAAATAGATCAGAGAAACAGAGACATAGCTGCTTCAGCTGTCCCAGGCAACCAAAAATCTTGGTGTGAGATGCTAGATCTAACACAGCATCTCCAGGAGATCCTTGCCCTTCTGCAAAGTTTGCAATCTGCCCACTAAATCTTTGATTGTCTGGGGCTTGGTCACTTTAAGCATCAGTGTCTACCTTGAGCTAGATTCTTATTTTTTTGCAAAGGCCAGTTTATATTCCCCTGGTAATTCAGAGAGTGTCAAAATAACAACACACCACAGCCTTCACTTCAAGGCCTTCTTAACATGAGCAGAATTACCTACAGACAGGAATCAAGACTATAGATAATATATCAAGGTAAGAAAGTTAAACAGCTTGCTGAAAATATCAGAAAAAGATTGAACTTGAGAAGCTGTATTTAAATTAATAAATAAAATAAGCCAAAGATTATTCTCTGTCCCGGAGGCCAACTGGCAAGCATAATTCTCATAGCTGCCTATGCTGCTATGGTCCTTCCTAAAAACATGACGCCTACACTAAATTGCCAGCTGAGGGTGGTCCGTCTGCTATGTCTGAAACCATACCTGAGAACTATCTGGGTGAGAAAATAAGTAACCAGAACAAAACCAGTTCCAGAGAACATATGGACAACAACATGAGCTGATATATGTCAGCGCTCAGGCTTTTAACTTGGTTTAGGACTCAGCAGAGAGGCAAGAGTCCTGGGACTGTGTCCAGAGGTAGCAGCTCAATATATAACATTAGGAAGCAACATGCATGCCAACTTTTTGTAAGTGGAATGGATACTTACAAATGAAGAGACATACGGTGGAAAACAAGGTCACTGCCACAAACACTGCCAACAGAGGCTTGACTGAAGTTGGCACTGGCTGTGCAAGATACCGCAAGGACGTCTGTAGAAGGGAGGAGATGACTTCCTTTCTGCCCCGTGAAAGAGCCATCCAGATCCTCAATGATGGCAGAATGAGGAAAGGGAAAGGACAGTTGGAAAGGTGAGTTGATGAAGGTCAGACGTTCAGCTCTGACTGTAAACCCACCTGGAGGGAGCAAGCAGCATTTCAGAAACAGACTGACCTCATCAAGATGTCAAGTTACCTCTGGAGAAAAAGAAATCAGCTTCATTTCACCTTCACTGTGGAAAAATGTCTGCTGAGTCAACAAGAAGGGGACATTCAGGAAAATAAACAGCTAAATAGAGATATTTGCAGGAATTGTCATTACTATGGACAGGTCCAACCTGTTGTGACAGGAATTGTGGTAACATATTCTCTGATCCAGGTTCTGGTCCTAGTCCTACGGGCATCTCCCCAGTGACTCCAAAAAACTTCCTCACAAGTTCCACTGTCAAAATTTAAGTCTCCAAAACAGTGATTCTTATAGATCCTTTCTGCTTTGTTTATAATATAAATTCTTTAGAGATAAGGACCGTTTCTTTGTGTGTAAATATACTTCTGTGCTCATGTACAGTACCTTGCACAATAAAGCCTTGGCTGAAAAGTGTGGTTGAAGGATCTTTTCATTGCTGTACCACAAACAGCTACAAAAAGGAGGAATATTCATGTGGCTTAAAGCACAGGAATTTTTTGAACGCATTAATATTTCCAGAAATGTCAGAAAATCATAGCTCCATGGACCATAACAAGGAAGGTTTGGCATGAATGTTCATGGACCACACTGATTCCTATTCGATTACCTTATTCTCAGCTGTAGCCTCTGTAAGTCAGATTTTACTATTCTTCCTGTCCTTTGATCTATCCTCCTGAAGTCTTTTTCTCTGTCATGCTTTGTAAGGCAGTATTCATTTATATAAAAATATATTTAAGAGGTAATTGCAGTTGGAACATTCTTCAAAGAGCCTTCGGATAACTCTTCTTCAAAGCTCAAAAGGATGCTTAGCTTACACATTATCTTAGGCAAATTCACCTAAGGTTTAGGCTGGCCTGAGGTAGGAGCTTGGTGAAATTCTGTGAGGTTGTGTCATAGCTATTAAAGAAATCATCACTCTAGAAATTCTGCTTCCCAAAATGAAGAAGCAAAAATAAGTCAGTGTATAAAACCACCTTCTGCTGAGAAAAATGAAATCAGTGCAAAAAAAAAGCTACCTTTGTCTTAAAAATACTTGCAATATGTGGCTTCAACTAAGTGATAAAGCTAATTCCAAACAGAGCAGCTCTTGTTCAGCCCACCAGCAGTATCAATAAAGCACACATTCTAAAGAGGGTGAGTATCGATGAAAACTGCTTGTTGTGCATCTCTCTACAAGCCCAGCTGAGGAATTTTCTCAGTTCATCTGAGCTACACACACGGCACAGCATTTATCTTACATCTACATATCATCATCTGATGCCTCACCTCCCTGTGAATGGGGAAGAACTATTAATCATCTGTCCCTGTTGGGGAAGTAAAACATAGAGAGTGACACTTCTGAAAACTATTAATACAGTGAAACCTAAAGACAGCAGGTATGCAAATACCTCCAAACCTAGCTCTTGATGATTCATTTACAGCAAATGTTGTGATAAGACTACAGAAGCAAAACTATGCCTGTTTTATAGCAGTTTACAGCAGCAAAACTATGCCAGTTTTATGCCAGTACTCTTTGTCATTATATGGTGCTTTTTGTAGGATTCAGCTGAAATATCCGTGGTTGTCTGTGGAAATTACAAGCTCCTAAATATCTGAATCTGATATATGAGGAAGCCAGGGACTGTGGAAACCCTGCTAAAAAAGTTTAAGTCAGACTCACCCTGCCCCTGGTAACAGCCAGAACAAGTCTTGATCGCTGTGCAAGTGTTTGCATCAAAGTTACTGAAAACTGTGTTGGAGATGAATAGCTGGTATCTTTTGGGAGTCTGTAGTCCTGCTGACATACAGATCCTATCCTGCAATGAAGAAATGAAGAGCACTGGGAAACACCACCATGTGAATCTCCAAGTCTAATGAGTACAGGATACAGCAGCTGGGACACAAGGATGTAACTGTGCTCAAGACCGTGGTTGTGGGGCAATGTATATACTGTTTTAAGGACAAACCTGAGCTATTGCTTTGCAAATCCTGACAAATAACATCTGTTTAATTCACCATTTGCAGTATGTGATAGTATTACATTCAGAACAGTGATTGCCTTATTTGCTTTGTCCAGGTTGTTGTGTAGTAATTACAGTTGGACATTTGAAGGGAAAGGAAATTGCACATTCCCTGGAAGGAAAGGAAGAATCTGCCTGGAAGGCACAGTGAGCAGATTTGCTTACAGGCCTCTTTACCTTGTTTTGTCCAGCAGGAAGGAAATTTCCCTTCTCTGCAAAGCTAACTGTTCTAATTTCTGTTCCAAGGAAAACCTGACTGCTGAGATTCAAAGCCCTCTTGTGTGATTTAGGATGGGAGGAAAGCATTTAAGCTAGGCTGTCTTCAAAGCTCTAGTTGACTTCAGGGTCTATCAGAGCAAGAAGTGGAAAGTTTCCTGAAAAGTGATGGCAAACACAATGGAAAAAATAGATTTTGTGGTGATTGAAGGCCATGACACAGGGAAAGTGCCTGTTACTGCTAATTTGCAGATTATTTCTTTAGTGTCATTAAGAGACAGTAGCTCCATCACTGTTTTCACTCAGAGGCCTAAACTTCTGGTCCTTGTCCTTGGGACGTCTTTGAAGTCACTGCTAAAGAGAAATTCCTGGCTTCTGGTAGCAAGTTAGTTGGAAAACCTCTACTATTTTTTTGCTTACATTTGCATGGTTTTTACACCCCACCCCCTCTCTATTTTATTATTATTATTTTAGCTATTTTATTTTATTTAAATGGCAAATAGGAAAAGAATGTGAAATAATAGATCCTTCCTTGGGTGTGACACCTATGTCAGATCTCCTGCTTTTTCAGGAGGAATTGCTTCTCCTCAAAAGTCTCCACAAGGACAATGAGTTGCTTTATGAAAGCATGGAGAAGGCTGCTGAATGTCTAGGAAGCTAACAAAAGTCTTTCCCTTGCCTTTATAGACCCAGAAATATAACCCTGCCACTAACAATTTAAGTGATCAAAGCCTCAGTTTTTAAATGCCCCGGTATTTGCAGTAAACAATCTTGGTTTAAAGTGTTTCTTTCAAAAACTGGAAGGGCTAGAGGAATATCCAAGGTTCCCATTAAATTAATGTCATAAAGTTTTAATTGATATTAAAGAGACATCATTATTAAAGGGAGAATTACATAAATTAAGATGTAAATTATGACAGGGAGGCTCTTATCATGAGATAATCAAAGATAATCACCCCCCTGGGGTACCACAAGAAACAAGGCACAGCTGAGCGCCTCTAAATCTCTTAACAAGTACAACATTGGAGCCCTTCCATGGCTCCTGCAAAGCAAAAACAAAGACATTCACCCTTTGGTGTCTGACAGAAATTCATTTCAATACTGGGATGCTGCAAGGTTGGACTGGTGAAGCCAGGGTTTGATCTGAGCTACATACTTTCAATAGACATAATACAGGTGTTTCTTTCTGTGAGCTTCTAAAGAAAATTCATTTAAAACTCTTTTTCTGTCAGAGAGAAAATTAATTTCATAAACAACAGAAAACTGAACAGGGCAAAAAAAAAAAAGACCTCAAAATCATGAACAAGCAGCTGTGGCCAGTTGTAAGCAAAATTCCATTGTTATCCATGTTATTAATCTGTTAACAACGAGGTAGCACCCAAAGGACTTTGTCCAGCTGCCTAAAGAAATAATGAAAGATCATATTTACTGCATAAAGATGTTACATTTTGATGACATTTTTTCTTCTCAAGTAAAAAAGAAACAGTTTGTTTTCCAAGTGGACTGACGATGGTATGAGAGAGCAGAGGAAATCAAAATGTTAAATAGGATACAAATCAAATCTGTTGCTCCCCACAATTATTCTCAAATCACTAAACTAAACCTAATTGAGTATGGTTAAATGGTGCCTGCTCATTACAGCCAAACTTATACAGGATTTTATGTTAGAAAAACTTGTTTTAAAAAAAATAAAAGATTTCTCTCAGAAATTCAGGTTCTGTAAAATTCCAATCTTTTCGGAGACCATGTCAATCTTGGAAAACACGTGTAGGGAAAAATATTAACAATTGTCTAAATACAATCCCTCATCTCTTCAGTTGAAGAGAAGCATGATTTTCTTTCTACTTTTGAATTATCTTTTACAAAGAATGTGCATGAATCTGCACTATGATATATAACCTTTTAATAGTTCTAAATTCAAATAGAAAAAATATCAAAGTTCTTGTTTCAAATTTGTTTTTTAAAAACTCTACAAAGTTTTCATATAGAAATAAAAAGATACTTAGAAGAAAATGCTGGATTTTTGTGCAGAGTGTAATCTCTGGTTTCTCAATGACTGATGTTTTTCAACTCAACAATCAGCTGGTATGAATGAGGTCATATCTGAAAATTTATGCAGGATCCAGGTGATCAAATGCTATTTCTCTTCCGCTGCTGCCAGCAGAAGCAACAAAATCTTTCATTCTAGAAGTTTACAAGAGAGATGCTGATGCTCCAAGTTTCTCTGTTTCATCAGCAAATTAATGTGTCTTGCAGGCATTGCTGCTGAATCATAGAATCACCGAATGGTTTGAGTTGGAAGGGACTTAAAGCTCATTCAGTTCCAACCCCCTGCTAGACTCACGAACACCTTCCACTAGACCAGGTTGCTCAAAGTCCCATTCAACCTGGCACTGGATGCTTCAAAGCATCACTGAAAGCATCACTTTTCCAAGCAGTGGAAGACAGCTGAGGGCAAACCAAACAGATCAGTGCCCAAACCTCATCTTTGAGTTGGGCTTAAGTATTTACTTTTATACACAAACTAGCTGCCATGGAAAAGGGGCTGTTCTTCACATTGCTTTCTTTTTTTCTCTAAATTTCTGTTTGAAGGGTCACGGTGCAGCTTAAGAGACATTGAAATAATTCCTGCAATGCTTACCTTTTGCCCAATGTGTCCAGTTAAAACACTATCAGCTACAGAAGTGTTTCCCAAGCTTTCTACAATGTCAATGCCAAAGTCTTTGCAAGCATAAATCTGAAACTTTTGGAGTTCAAGGTTGCTGCTACTGAAAATCTATATAAAAACATAATAAAGAAATAACAGTTAGAAAAATAAGTATAATTTATAATTCTGATTTACTTACAACAGGGAAAGTGCAAAAACACATAAAAGTGTTGAAAGTGTATTTAGCATTTGAGCATCTCCCCTTAGTTTTTTATTTCTGCTTTTAATTAAAAATAGAAAATTTTTTATATTCTGCCAACTTATTTTTGTGTTAAAAGAGAAAAGGAATAGTATGCAAGAAAAATCATAACTGAGATCCAGTAATAGATAGGGTAAAAGTGCTTTAAATGTTTTGCGGTTTATTACTGGAAAGAATAGAAAGGTAAAGATGTTAATGTTTGTAGCAGAAAGATGCCTTGAAAATAACCAGAGGTATTGCTTGCAGTGATCTAACAGCAAGAAGACTGTTCCTAGAGGGAATCCATGGAAAGAAGCAGAATAAACTGTTATTCACGTATGCTAGATCAGTAACATAGAAAGAAATTGCAAGCTAAACAAAGAAAAACACAAATCCAAAACTGCAAAACATCCTTTCATTTTATTTCTTTCCATAGAAATAAGCTTTTCCGGAAAGACAATGCACCAGCCTGAAAAGAAAGCCCACACTGAACAGCTAGACACCTTCAAAAGAAGAGCTGTAAAATGGTTTAGACTATAAAATATGCCTTACAAAGAAACACATACAATCTGTTCAGGTCATCAAATGGGTTAAATGGACCACAGCCTCCAAGCACTTGGAAGAAAATATCAGATAATAAAGCATGGTGTGAGTTTTTTAATCAGTGATAGGAAGAAAATCCCCTGTGAGGGTGGTGAGGCCTTGGCACAGGGTGCCCAGAGAAGCTGTGGCTGCCCCATCCCTGGCAGTGTTCAAGGCCAGGTTGGATGTGGCTTGGAGC
>JBCJKH010045296.1:5186-24199 GCA_039877255.1 Loriculus beryllinus | reverse complement strand
CCCAAAGCCCAGGGGTGTGCAGGCTTTTCCCCACTATGCTCAGTCACATCCCCATTGAGATGGCAGAGAGGTGATGTGTGTACCTCTCTCATACTTTCATGGTGGGAAATGTCGCCAAGAGAGACAACCCCACATGCCCCAGGGCCAGCGTGGTGCCAGGGGAGCTGCTGTCTGCCACAGTAATACCTCTTTCCCTTGATAATATCCTCTTGTCCTTCACTTTCCCCCTGGACTGTGCCCAGTCCATCAGGGTGTGTGTCTCTATTCCTACAGTGCTCCAACCTGCCCCAGACCTGTCTCCAGCTGCTTTGCTCAGGTTTAAAGCTGAACAGGCAGCACTGGGGATATGGAGGACAATGACTGAGAGGACCCAGCCTGCCTGATGTAAGAGCACATCTCCCTGACACCTAATGGCCATTGTGCTCCTACAGCCCTCCAAGCATTTACGACAATTTTCCCCAAAAGAAAACCTTCTGAGCATAGAGACACATTTCTGCAGACTCCAGCATGATGAAGTGGCTCAGCGTTTGCACTGTGTTTGCACTGTGTTTGCACTGTGGGCCTTTCAGAGCTAACATTTACCTGCATTTCCCAGTGGGAAAAGAGGAAGGAGCAAACTACATAATGCAACAAACATCTTTCTTCACACTCAGCTTCCTCAAAAGAAGAAGGTCTTTGGGCAGCCACCCAGGCAGGCTCTACCTGCTTTGGACTCACTCCTCACTTCCCCTCTCCCGGGATGCTGGTGGGAATGCTGAACCTGGATCTGGCCAGGCTGGCCCCATCGGGCCCTGTCCCTGCCTCACCCTTCCTGCTCAGGGCAGGGATGCTTTGTTTGCTCTTCGTACCTGTGCGATCTGAATCAGCCTTTTGGCTTTTTCCCTTGAGATCCACCTGATGAGAAGCGTGCCGCAGCCACCTCTGCAGCATGGGAAGGAAGAGACTGGTGCCACCTTGTTACAGCTGCCCCAGTCCCACATCACATGGACTGACCCCTGCACAAATCACCCAACCTTCCCTGGGTGATTCCCAAGCCCCTGTCTTGCCTGCAGGGCAGTGTTTACCGGTAGGGACATCAAGGGCTGACACTATTCTGAAGTGTCTGTGTTGATTCCACTGCTGGTGGGATGCTCTGTACCTGGAGCTCCCTTCTCTGGTTAAGCTGGTGCAGCTTTGGTAGCATCATCATCTCTCCGTCATCTTGGACCACCAGGGTGTAGGCATCCCACCTAGGGCATCTGGGGTGCTCCAGCACCTCTTTGCAGAGCTGGTGTGAGTCTTGCATCACCTTGGAGCTGGCAAGAGATCCAATTCATGGAATAGCACCTGCCAGAGGCAGTAGGAGCCAGAGGGGTCTTCCCATGAGGAGCAATGCAGTACAGGTACCCCAAAACCCTCCTTGGGCAGGGGATAGGATTAGGGTTAGGGTCCCCATGCCCTGACCCCTGAATGCCCAGCACTAGAGAACACATACAGGGCTTGCAAGCATTTCTATCAAGCTTTGCCTTCTCCCACCACTGAACCATCCCTGGGACATCAAGTAACCCTTTCCCTTCCCTCGGGCTGAAGCACAGGAAAGGACATACACATCTCTCCATCCCAATGCAGTGCCCGACAGGCACTGTGCACGCTGCCATCAGTGGGAAAACACCCGCATCCCAGTGGCAGCCACCCGGGAAGAGGCGACAAGGTGGCGGCTGGCAGCAAGATGGGCCCGTGCCCAGATCCGCTCCATGAGACACGAGGAAGGCGGCAGCGGCTCCGGTTAGTCACCGCCGGGAAGCGTGCCATGCCGGAGGCTGCCGGCGTCTACGGCACATGGCGTGCGTGGCCTTATTTTGATGATGATTCCTTCGAGGAGGGGCAGCGGGAGCCGGTGGGAAGCGTGGAGGATGGAGCAGGAAGAAGCTGCAGGGGCTTTCTGGGGTCAGTCCACAGGGTTCCCTGTTCTTGTGCCCAGGCTTTCCCCATAAGGATGCCCATGTGGGGCTGTGCCACTCGGGAGGCAGCTGCTGCAGGTGCTAAACCAGCTGCCTGTCACGTGCCTGGGGTGCAACCGACAAGGTGACGCGTGTCTGGGGGGTTTGGAGCAAAGGTCCTAAAGCTGGTGGGGACATGGGGTCCACAGCCCCTCTCCTGGCATGGAGGGGACCCTGTGGGACTCACCCATCCCTGCCCAAAGGATGGTGGAAGGAGGCAGGGGAGGACACAGGCGTTGGGACGCAGCAGATGCATTTCATCACCCATCCAAGGGGTGTGTGTGTGTGTGTTGGGGGAAGGGGTGCCTGGGCGTGTGGGTGCATTTATTGCCTCTTCCCGCCAGCACTGGCTCCCTCTGCACACACAGGACACAAGGGCTGCTCGCTGGACTTTTACCCTGCTGTGCAAACAGGCAGGTACCAGATTAGGGTATCAGTTGGAATTTCATCCTGTCAACGGCACACGCAGGCTCGCTGGGAGGGCAGTGAAGCATCTTCCCTCCAGCCCAGCCCCTCGCCCGCTCATGGGCACCCAGCACGGCGGTGAACCTGGGACATACACGTTACATCCTCCTCAAGGGCTCTGCTCCCCTTCAAGCTTCCTCCTTGCAGGTGATGGAGATGCCTGGGGCTGCCACTATCTCATCCCCTGTGAGGGCTGAATCCCATTGGCCAGTCCACATGTGGCAATGACAACTTGGATGTCAAAGGCAGGCAAAGCTGGATGCGGGAGAAGGATGCATATGGATGATCCAGCCCTTGGCATGGGGACCATGCTGGAGTCTCCATGCAGAAGTGACCCCATCTCCCCCATCCAGCCCAGCTCTTTGTGCAGGTGGCCCATCCACTCTCATCCCTTTTCCCATACAGCACCAGCTCCATTGTCTTTGACTCCCCAGCTTCTTTTAGCTCCTGATGCCCCACGTCCCCCTGCAGGGATGCAAGGAGGTGGTGGTCCCACGCCATGGGCAGCACAGGTTCCATGCTGGTGAGCATGCAGTCACCAGGGTGCGGTGGGAGGTGCAGGTGCACTCACAAGGTCAGGAAGAAACCTTTTGCTCTGTGCCTGTCTCTGCAATGCCACCTCATCCTGCCTCTGCTCCTCCATCTCCTCCACCCACAGGACTTTATCCTGCGTTAGTGGTCCCTCCACAGCCTGTCCTGCCCAGGCACCTCAGCACAATCCCCCCCACACTTCTTCCCAGGCAACACTTGGCACATTTTGGGGCTGGAGGAACAGTTTTGGGCAGGGATTTGAGGGCAGCCCCGTGCTCAGTGCCCAACAGGAGCAGGAGGACGTGACTGGGATGGAGAGAGGATAGTGTCAGGCACCGATGCCAGCTGTCCCAGGCACTAACTCACATCCTCATTCTCTGTTTGCTCTTCTTGGACAAGGAGGATATTCAGCCCATCAACAGCCATAAACTGAGATTAGATGCCAGGAAGCACCAATGGGAGGTGGCCACGTCCGTGGGCACCTGGCCTTGTTCTTTGCCCTCCATCAGCCCAAGCCTGGCCTCACCCTTTCCCTGGCTGCCCCCAGGGCTGTGAGTTTGGAGGTGATGGGTTGCCCAGCACAGCCACCTCCCTTGGTGGCAATGGGATGTGGCTGCGCCATACAATGGTATGGGCCATACCACTGCCAGCAATATTCCTATGGGATGGGCACACTGCATGCTACAGGGGCAAGGCTGCTGTGCCAAGGCATCCATCCATCCGTCCATCCATCTATCCATCCATCCATCCATCCATCCATCCATCCATCCATCCATCCCATTTCAGTGGGTCTGGGCTCAGGAGCATCAGTGCTGGCACGACCCAGGAGCTGCATCCTCTCTGTGCTCTGTGCCACAGCATCACAGACTGGGAGGAGACAGCAACAAACCCACAGAATTTTTGCTCACTTTTATTGTCACTGATGCCTAAAATATAAAAAGGAAAACCAGTTCTGCCTTATATACACATAAACTGAGCCAAAGTCCCGAGCCAATGCAAACATCATCCTCACCACTGCGCGCAGCTGGCAGTGATGGCTGATGGAGGTGTCACCAGCCCCCATGGAGGGAGACCCAAATCCCACAAGGAATGCAGCAGGGCTGTGGCACAGTAGAAGACAGAGACCTGCTTATAAAACCCAGAGCGTGCCTGGGCACCTTGTTTTCTGGGCCAGGACATGGTGGAAGGGATGTGAGGCTGGCAGCAGAGAGCACAGCTGAGGGATGCAGTGCACAAGCAGTGTTGGGTGTGATGTGAGGGTGCTCTGCAGGCAGCAAGGGAATGCCTGCTGCTCCACACTTCTGGAGCTTGGAGAGATGGTGCTGGGAAAGGACATGCAAGAGTTGTGCTTCTTCATCCTTCTCTGTGTTGGGAAGCCTCAGCCCAGGAGCTGCAGAGCCTCTTGTGTTCCAGTTGCACTCAGTGGCCTTTGGGGCACTTGAAACTGGGCTGTAAGTTAACCCAGACCAATGGAGTGATCAGGACCCAACAGGATAAAGGGAAATTTCAGCTGCAGTTCACCAGCAGGAAAAGTTACTGACACACAGCAAGCAAGAGGAGATGCAGTACATGGAGGATGGGGCAGACAGGGAGAAGAAAACCTGGAGTCCTTTGGGTTTTGAAGAAAATCCTCTTTCTTTCTGGAAACCAGCTCTCCATCACGGAACACCAAAGCATGTGCCAGCCCTTCCTCTGCCTGAGACACCCCCTGCCAACCCTGGCAACAGCTCCCATTGCCCTTGGTGGTTGCAGTCCTTTGGAGCAGCATCCTAAAGCTCTCCTGGTATTGGTCCTTCTGGACCTGGGTCTGGTTCTTTCATCCTGTCCCAGTGGCAAACCTTCTCATTCTCCTCCTATTCCCCATAGGAAGGTGGGCCCAGGGTTCAGCAGATTGGGCTGACACCCGTGTGCCTGTTTCCCTCCTCTCCACTCTGTGCTGCAGGTAGAGGATGGTGCAGTACCGCTTCGTCATGACACAGCTGGGGCACCAAGGCTGCTGGACACATCTCTGTGTAGCCCTTTGTGGCTGCAGGGGCAGAGCTGGGGGCACAGGAATGGGAACTATGGGATAGTGGGGAACGTGGGTGAGGATGTGCGGGGTCTCTTGCCAAAGACGTGCTCCAGTTCATCGCCGTCACCGTGGTTTGAAGGAGACCCCCTCGGGTCCTACAGTCAAGAGTCCTGCCTGGCTCCTGCAGTTCAACTCGCTCTGCCTTCAGCACCCCCCTTCCCAGCACAGCAGATCCAGGAGAACAGCTCATCAGAAACCTGTTCTGTCTTGAGCCCAACCAGGTCTCTTTTCAGTCCAGTCTTGTTCGAACTGCTCCAAAAGCACCAGGCAGAAGGACAGAAGGGAGCATCCTACCAGCTCCACGTGGAGCACCACAGGAACGTCATCCTCATCCACCACCCCCTTCCTTCTGCTGACATTAGGACCTTGCTTTGGGCTACAAGTACTGGAGACCAGACCTGTGCATGTGTCCACAGGAGAGCAATACCACCTATCTTATGGTTTTACATAGGAGAGAACCCACCAGCCCCTTGGGATGGTCCTGGTGCCACCTTGCTCAGCCTCGCTGCTCACCCCATTCGCTCAGCCAGGGCCCATCATGTCTTTGGGAAGGGGCTGTCACTTTTAAGAGCACACGGGCTGGCTGGGCTCTGCTGCGTAGTGCTTATCTCTTGGAGTCTATAGCTGGTGTAGGGGGTTAAGGCATGAATTCTTCCTTGATGGTCAGTGGAGACGAGGAGACAAGGTTCGGGGCACTGCTGCTGCAGAGGCCTCCGATGGGTCCCAGCGTGCTGACAGCTGGTGAGGTTGGTGTGGTGGTGCTGGTGGGCTGGCTCTGCTGCTGCATCTTCTTCTTGTTCACCTTCCTCTCTTTTGCCCTCCTGTTCTGAAACCAGATTTTCACCTGCGGAAGGACAAAGATGTCAGAGATGGGGCAGAGATGGGGATGGCAGAGATGGGGACGGATGCAGATGATGTCAACCCTCAGGGTCCTCCTGGGGCAGGGAGGACATCCCAGAGTTTGGAAGAGAAGGGAGGTCTGTGGAGCAAGGTGGGACCAGCACTGCCTGCTTGGGCTGTACCTCTTCCCCTCCCCAGCCCCATCTCTGCTTGGATGTGACTATTTGGGATGCTGCAGCACTGACCTGTCGCTCGGTGAGCCCCAGGGCAGCGGCCAGCTCGGCCTTGCGGCGGATGGTGATGTAGCGGCTGTAGTGGAACTCCTTCTCCAGCTCCAGGCGCTGGTGGTCTGTGTACACCACCCGGTACTTGTCTTTCGTCCTGGTTTTGCCTGGCAAAGAGAGCAGAGCAGGGTATGAGGGGATAAAAGGGAGCAGTGAAGGGGTAGGTGAATCCCCAGGGCACGGAGGAGATACACAACCACCCGTGGAGAGCTGAGGAGAAGCATGGCAATGCCCTTGGGGACAAGTGTGAAAGTCAGGAGACTCCTATTAGATTTAATGCCCATCCTGGTAAGCATCAGGGTGTGTTTCCGTGTTGGAAAGTACCTGGGCTTTGGGGAGATTGCGTGGTGGAAGGAGCAGGAGGGGTTCAAAGGCATCCCAAGAAGATGGACCATAAACCCCACGTACCATGAGACACTGTCTCAGGAGCTACAAGCCCTGTGGTGGGCTGAGGACATTGAGAAGTCTCAGCAATACCATCCCTAGTGGAAGCAGGAGTTTGGGTGGTGTAGAGCAAAGCTGTGCTTCAGAGACTCCACAGTAGACATGACTCTAATCAGACATCAGAGAATCTCCACAGAGCAGAACTCCAACCCCCAGGCTGCAAATGTGTTTTTCAGCCAGCTCAATTTTATTTCTCTCCCTGTTCCTCATTGCAAGAAGGTGGGGATTTTCTTAAGCCACTTCTTATGCTGAAAGACAAATGTAAAAGGGCATTGGAGACAGGACAACCCATGGCCATGGTACACTGCAAGTGGGAGAGGGGATCCCCCAGGGTCATTTCCCTCACAGCATCCATGGGATGCAAAAAGGCAGCTGCTTTTCTACTAAACAAGCAAGGGACAGCAAAGGTCCTGGCAAACCACTTGTAGAAGCACCCCTGGGTGCAAGTGGTAGCTGGGGTGAGCACAAGAGATGTCTTGTTTTGCTGGGACTTGACCCCATGCTCCCAGGCACAAAAGCGGCAGCCCCATGATTCAATTTACCACCCAATTTCCGTGACTATGGCATTCTCTGTGACCTTCTGCCATTGCCCTGGAGGTGCTGGCATGGGCTTATCATGATGTGAGTGTAGGGTGATGGTTGAAAGTCCAGTGTGGTCCCCAAGAAGCAGTGAAGCTCTCCAGCTTGAAGGAAGGTAGGAGCATAACAAGGCTGCAACACGGCCAGGAACAGAAACCAGACATCCAGTCTTTAGCCCCTAACTCATGAGGGTTATGATGAATTCAATCGCTGCTTTAGAGTGTGGAGCTCAGCTCATCCCAGGGCTGTTTAGAAGTGAACACTTAATCCCTCCTCACCACCACTGAGAGCAAGCCTGCCTCTGGCCACACAGGGTGACTGAAGGCAAAAACAGGGTAAGAAAGGTGATTGGATTGAGCAAGATGTGTATGGAGATGTCTGCAGACATGCGGCTGAAACGCGGCCTTGTGTGGGTCCACAGCAGCATTGCTGGGTTCTTATCTCCTCTTTGGCAGCTCAGAATAAACCTGACCATGGCGCAGTGCTGGGCTGCAGTGGTACCAGGGCACCAGGCACACACAGAACTCCACATTCTTGCTCT
Organism: Loriculus beryllinus; assembly: GCA_039877255.1. Classification (NCBI taxonomy): domain Eukaryota; kingdom Metazoa; phylum Chordata; class Aves; order Psittaciformes; family Psittacidae; genus Loriculus; species Loriculus beryllinus. Next base: position 16,465 of record JBCJKH010045296.1, on the reverse strand, counting down.
CCCACTGGGTCCCTGTCCATACCATGGAGAAGGATTCACCAGTGCGAGAAGGATCCTGCATCCCAGCCCAGGAGGGACCTGGGCTCAATTGGCAGCCACAGCGATTCCCAGGGAGTTACAATATAAACCAGATGTGCCGGTGCAGATTGATGCAAGGTTTAGCAGCTCTGTGAGAAACCAGGCTCTTCTGTCAGCTCCCAGATCAGGGACTCCTACAAGGTGGTTTTTTCCCATAGAAATCTGTCTTTTTTTCTTTTTCATTTGAAAGCAGAAACCTTTTTGAAGAGATAATGACTTAAAAATGATCTTATTTGCAATGTTGCTATTTGAATGCTGCTGCTTGTGGTAAAAAAAAACACAGCTGGAAAGCAAAGGAATTGACAGATAACGTGAAAAAAAATTAAAGAATAAAGAAATAAGGCGGTTTGTGAATACCACATATGCCATGAATTTCAGCAAGAATTATGCCGCAGCTGTAAATAGATCCATCACAGCCTGTTCTTTGTTATTCCCTCTTCCCTCTTCATCCTTGAGGAAGCCTGTGCTTTGCCTCAGGTCTGGCAGCTACCGGCTGTGCTGGTGAGTCTTTAGTGTGTGAGCTGGCACCGGTCTCTCGATGCCCAGTATAAGATAGTGAAGACTCAAAGGAGAGATGTCCTGACCAAGCTAGTGACGGAAAGTTATTCATCTCAACTAATTGCTGGTTTCGGATGTTTGCTGTATTTGGGAATGTATTGAGAGTGATTCACAAGATAAAGGATTCTCAAGAAATACTATTGACAATGAATAATTCAACCACCTTGAATATGAATGCTCCCCTGGAGACTTTTTATGGCTCTGTGAAAGGAAAGAGGTAATTCAGACAAGCTCCTTATGGGGAGCCCTCGTCCCTATGGGGAAACCCTGGCACCACAGTGGGGAGCATGGCTGAGCAAAGGGATGGAACCACTCTCACATTTCCAGGGAAATCCGGTGGACATGGACAGGCAAGATAACCCGGAGCTGCTTCACCAAGAGGGAGCATGGATGGGATGAAAGGGGGCAAAGCGCTGGTGATGCCTCCTAGCACAGCCGCTGGACTCTTTCAGCCCTGATAGGCACCTAAAGTGCCTCCTGCTTGTCCCCAGAAGACCAGGCAAAGGAACTGCTCAGGCAGCAAACAGGAGCCATCCACAGGGCCAGTGGGAGTGGTTTAGGCTTTGGGATCAAGGCAGGGCGATTGGCTGCGTGGGGAGAGGGTATCGTTACTGCTGTTAATGTGTAACCCTAATAGCACTCACCTGAGCTGTGATTAGATAAGAGAACAGCTTTAATGTGCTGTGCAAACACCAAGGGACACGCTTCTGAGTGTGCAAGCACAGACACTCATGCTCACACACACGTGGGAGGATGGGGTCCCAACCCCAGCCTGGATCCATTCCCCATGGCATCCCTGCCCCAGGGATGGAGCTGCTGTCCTGGACTGGGTCAGGAGCCTGGCAGAGGAGGGATAAATCCAACTAGATCCATGTGCCCATCATCCAGGGCTCTGCACCCTCATGGCCATGGTGGAGCCTGTCAGAGAGATGGTAATTCCTCCTCTCCAGCCCTGCTGTGTCCAAGGGATGCTTTAAATAAGAAACTGTGCCCCAAACACCCTAACAGGTAATATGGGGTATTTTGAGGCCATTGAGAAGCTCCAAGAACAGCTGGGAAGGGACTGGTTCAAACCAGGAAGGAAAGTGACTGTGGGGTGGCAGTGGCAGCCTGGGAGGAAGTGGAAAACAGCAAAGGAGCAAAAGTTGCTGTGTGTTATTTGGAACTTCTCCCAGTCCCACAGAGCGATGCACCCAGCACGGTGAAGAGGGGATTAGGCCATCTGTGAGCAGAGGTCCCCATCCACAATACACAGCCCTCCCAGCCATAGCAGGAGCAGCGTGGCTGGCAGCAGCGAGGAGCATAAACCCACACGGCTTTCCCAAAGGTCTCTATTTCACAGGTCAAAGCAGCTCCAAATTACAGCAGCAGCAAACCCTGGCTCTGCAGGGAGCCACCGTGCAGCCATCAGGGCTCTGATCAGGGCAGCCCTGACCCACTTGTGGAGGCACCAAGAGGAGAGCCCATCGTGGTGCCGGGTGTTGTGCCCCACTGCGGAGGCCTGGGGACACCTTGGACAGGAGGTGCTGGTGTGGGGGACAGAGGTGTCTCTGCCAGGCTGCTGGGCGGCTCTGCACGCCCCATTGAACAGCAGCTCTCGCATGATCGGTGTGAAGAGCATGGGCAATGTCCTCCTGGAGCTGCCCTGCGTGGTGTCACCTTCCTGGCCATGCACTGGCTCCATCTGTACAGCCTCGTCTGTCTGTACTGGGCACCTGGCTCCACGTTATCTGATGGCACTACAAGATTCTAATGCTGAGAAGCAGCAGGTGGAAAAGTCCCATCACCAGTGAGAACCAAGGGAAGAACTTGTCCACACTGGAGTTAAAGTGCAGCAAGATGGGATGTCTCTTCTCCCATTACTGGGGTGGGTGCTCTCTCTCCAAGATAAAGCTGCTTCATTCTGAACAAGCAGCATCTACCTGGAAAGAGAATTAAATCCTCCCACCCCAGAAGAATCCGTGCTCTATCAGGGTTTGCCATTCCTCCACAGGGAAAGCATCAGGGAAAACTTTTCCCCACCTCTGCCATAGATTAGGCAATGCAATGGGTGGAGAAACTGAGGCACATAAGTAGCTCTGAGCCGGAGTGGAGTCCCAGGGTCAGAGCTTTGGGACTGGTGGGACTCTGGGCAGCTCAACCCCCCCTTTCCTTCAGGAGGGGAAATCCTCCCCCCTGCAAACATAGGGACAGCAGAGCAATGCCCCATGACAGAGACCACAGACCCAGGAGAGGGCTGGGGTCGGCTCCTGAAGCTCAGGGGCCTCCAGGCTGGCTGGAGCCACACTCATCTGGCAGCCAGATGTGCTCCAGCTGCCTCTGTGAGCAGGGGTCGATGCTCCCTCTGCCGAGCAGCACTGACAGCAGCCGTGCTGGGCAGCAGGGATGCTGCTGCTCGGGACACGCAGCCCAGCTCATTTCATTGTCCCTAAACCCACTGGCAATGGGAATGCCGGGGTCTGCACCGACTGACACCCCCCTCTGTCCCCCTGCCCCACACTCGCTTGCTCCCCTCCTTTCCCTTCCTGCTTTAGCAGCCTCCCTAAAGCACCCACGCTCCTCTGTGGTCTGAAAGGAGGATAAACCCAATCCCTCCACCCTCCCTGAATGCTGGGAACGTGCAAGTCAGGGTTTTCACAAGCCTTCCCCCTTCCGTGCATGCTTCAATATCATCAGCTATTTCTCCTCTGCCACAGGAAGCAGAGGAGTGATGGATGGGAGGACCAACACGAGGTAAAGAACCAGAGACATGTGGCTTGCTTCACCACCACCAGCGAGAAATGAACCCCTCCAGAGGGCAATCCTTCCCCAGATCCCTGCCTGAGATCATTCCTCTGACAAAATGTGTTGGGTTTAGACAACTGTCGGGTGTCAAAAACTGGGTGAGAAGAACCACACACCCCAGCATATTGAATGTCTCTGTACTGCAGAGGAAAGGGATGATGGAAGAAAGGAAGGATGAATGAATCCATACCCAACGGACCCTGCCAAGTCTCCCCCAGCTTCAAGTTGAGGAAATGAGCATTTCAGCCATCAGGGTTGAAGGCGGGACTCATCTGTGCCTGAGGGTGCTGAGAGTCCCAGCAGCCCTCCTACCCCAAGGGTAGCTCTGTGCGTGGCTGTTTGCATAGCACTGTTCCAACCTGGGGATTTCTTCCTGGTGCCAAGGACTTCAGAGCAACAGCAACACTCCCATGGGCACCCACTAGGGATAAAACCTGATTCAGGTTGGTACATTGTGCACTGGAAATGCTTCCCTTTCAAAACCACATTGCTTGACCTGATGGCTTTGTAGCCTCCTGCACAGGATCGAGCTCTGTGCTTTCAAAGAAGCTTTGCTATAAGTTAGTGTGTGGCTGCACGCCTGGAGGCTGGTGGAGCCAAAAGGCAGAGGCTGGGGCTTGGTGCATGGCACAGCCATGCAGGTCAGCCTGGCTGCTGGGAAGGGGCAGAATCACTTGGGTGAAGAGCTGGATTCGGGGAGCACAGACCGGTGCACAGGAGCACAGGCTGGCCCTGGATGGGCTCTGTATGGCTGGCACAGCAGGATGGGGCCAGATCTGCACCCACACCCATGGGCAAAGCCACCCCTCCTGCAAGCCTCATCTTCCTCGCAGGAGCTGCAAACCCCAAGGGGATGAGGAGCAGGTTGCCGGTGATTGCAGGGATCCAGTGGTTCCTAATCCCAACCCTGTGTACTTGGACACGGAGCAATACGACAGGAGATGCTTCAACCCCAAGGCTGGGCGTTGTGGCATTTCCCAGCCCTGCAGTGATTCAACCCCTTATTTTGGCAACCAGCAGATTCCTTCAGTTGCTCCCATGGTTTTATGAGCGCTGAGCCAACCGCTGCCAACCGGGCTCCTGTGCGGGGTCAAAGACCGAGCTAGGGCAGCCGGGGCTGGCCAGCTCATGCGGGCTGGAAACAGCCCCTTTCAGAGCATCACCTCCACAGCAGCCCCATGGCACTGAGCCTGGATCCAGCTCATCCAGCTCTGCCACCCAGCTGGGTTTGGCCTGGCTGTGGCAGGAAGAGGACAGCAAGGTGCTGGTGGTCCCATCTGCTCACCAGGACTCCTTGCCCCCTTCACAACCCAATAGGGCTCAGCCCATCTTTACTATGAGGCAGAAAGGGTGGAAGAATCCATCCCCTTATCCAGGCAATCTCAAAGCTAACATCACTAGAGTGAGTGTCCTTGAAGGGTTCCCTTGTAGGAAATATCTGTCATTGACCAGAGGTTTAAAGTGTCCCTCTGCTAATCCTGGGGTATTAGCTGGCCAAGCCCATCACGTAGGTACTGCCAGCGCTTCAGGGAAGCCCTTTTTGTTCAAAGAAAGTCAATTCTAGGAAAGTTTGAGAGCCTGTACCTTGGCCAGCAGGCTGAGCAGGCAACAAATCCTACCGGGGGCCAGGAGCAGGTTGTGGGTTAATAATTCAAGGGGAGAAGACTGATGGAGCCTGATGCATGCACACACTGAGAGACCTGGAGGAGCAAAGGGTCTTACAAGGAACAGCCATCTCCTAAAGAGGGGTCCCTCACCCCATGCAGGGACTGACTGGGGAAACACACTGTCCTCTAGCTGCCATCATCACCCCAAAATGTACACATGAACCCTGCCTGTCCAGGGAAAATGATTCTATCTCATTATTGGGGTTTTCAGTCTTCCCTCCAGTTTTCAAGGATCTCATTAAGGCAATAAACAAAGCTGGAAAATGTGAAAACTGAGATGGAACACTGCACACCCCGCAGATAGCCACTCGCCATGCTCAGAGCATCACTATTTGCTCTCCATCATCCCATATCCTTCCCGGGCACCACGGGCACTCATGCCACGTGAAGCCCTGAGCACATTCACCTCTCCAAGGGATGCCCCAATTGCACTTTCGCTTGCAATATTTAGCCCTGCAGTCCCAGGTCGATTAGTGACCTAAAACCAGACCCGAGGCAGTATCTGAGGATTTGCATAACTAACGAACAGAGGGTGAATTTCAAAGTCCAGGCAGCCGCTGCTTCCAGCGCCTTCCTGAGCTTTTTATAGAGCAGGGGTGCAATTCACAGGGAAGTTTGCAAATAATCGTGAATAAGGAGGAAGCTGAGGCTCTGCCACGCTGCTCATGGACATTTTATGAGCAGAAAAAGAGGTGACATCGGAGGGAGAAATGAGGCCAATCTTCCAGCTTGGTCCACTCTAAGTCCTGATTTCCAGCACCGTCCCTCTGGTGTTGCAGTCCCTTGTGCTGTAGGGTTACCTTGGCTCAGCTGGGTGAAGCACACACGTGTTTAGCAGCAGGTACATAGAATCAATCCTTGTAAAGCCTGACTCTGACATGAATCACTGGGAGATTGCTCACTGGTTTCCCTCAGCCTCCGGATTGCATTTGCAGAAGCCCCAACACACTCATATTCCCTGTGCAGTCTTCTGTTACCACTGCATAGCTCATTCCCAACAGCTTTCAAGCTACGGCCAAGAGCTGTTTATACAAGGCAAGACAGAGAGGGAACCTTAATTTACAACCCTCTGAAGTATTATGATTTATAGCGTTCGCAATGAAACTGTTGATATTTATAGCAAAGGGGCCGTGGATTCATTTCCTATCCCCACTGTGGTGAGATGGGTTGTTAATCAATCCACACTGATTAAAGTCCAGTTTATTGATTTCAATAAAGTGATTCATCTCAGAATTCCAGCCCTATCTCTGTCAAACCCATCTCTGCTCTGCTTTCTTTCAAGTTTAACGGAGAAGGGTTCTTTTTATATTTGATGGGCAGCCCTGGAAAACACAAGCTGCATCCCGCTGTCTCTCAGGACATAGCTCCACCATGGTCAAATCCTGCAGTTGCTTAGCACCAGCAGCACTGGGTTTGGAGCCAGCAGAGATGCAAGGACAGGTCCTTCATCTGCAAATGCCTTAGAAAGGGATGTTGCTGGTCAACCATTCCAAGGAAGCACCACAAGAAAGGGGGTTTCACCCCAGCACCCATCCCTGCATCACTGCGGCTTTGCTGGGGTAGCTCCTCCTCCGCATGTGAGGAGAACAAGGCTGATCTACTTGTCCTTTTGTATGTATTTAATCTAAGAGATACAAACTAAGCAACTAATGATAGCTTTCCAGAATTGAATCAACTCAATTGTCATCTAACTCAATCAGAGGCACTTTCAAGCCCCAGTATTATCTCGGGCCCACCACTGGGTGTAAAGCCATGCCCTTGATCCACATGAGAGCTGTGCTGATGCCTTTCTTTCTTCCCTCATTAATTTTCCCTCCCACCTCTCCTCTCAGAAGAAACCGAGATGTTCAGACCTACAAAGCCTGCAGAAGTGGGGGGGTCCCAATAGCTTGGAGGGGCTGCAGGATCACCCCCACTTCCATCCCAGGACAGAGGAAGACCCCAAGCCCTGGCACATGTGTGGGTCTCCATAAACTGAGTATGAGGGGAGGCGTTTTCCCTAAATAGGTCTATGCAGTGCTTAAAATGGGCCAGGAAATACCAGCCTGCCTCTCCCCTCTGCTTTCTAGACCCAGGCTGGTTTTTAACATTTATTGGGATGTTCTGCTTGCTCCACTGCAGCCGCTGGTCCCACTGGATCTGGCAAATACAAGGAGCTATTTTCCATGCTGAAAGACTCCAGGCACATCTGCACAAGCCCCTCACACGAGGATCTTTTACATGGGTCTTGATCAGCAGAGAGCCAGAAACAAGCCTAAAATTGGAGACATTTTGCAAACAGAGAGCCCTCACCCCAGGGATATGGAGCGGCGGTAACTGAAAGCAAATCTGCCCCCAAGAGATGCCCAGAGCCACTCCTGTAGTGAGTTCTGCCTCAGCAGTGCTCAGCAGAGCTCATGGCCAGCACAACTGAGGGACAGGGGTGGTGGGTCCAGGCAGGGCTGGTGGGCAGAGGTCCCCGGCTGGGCTGGCAGAGGGATCACAGCCTGGAGGGGGAGATGAAAGGGCACGGGCAGGGCAGGACAAAGGGCCCCGCACCTCACCTCGCTGCCAAAGGAGCCGGTCACCATCTCCATGACAAAGCCAAGCCCTTGTCAATTTGGGCTGGCCCCAAGGGGGATCTGCCCAGTGCCTTTGAAGTGGGCAGCAGGGCCCCAAGGGCAGGGGGCTGGGGTCACCCAGACACTTCCCCCTGGCCCTAGGTCAGGAGTTCAGAGGGGACAGGACCCCGAGAACATGGGGACAGGAAACACACCAGTGGCAGGGAGAGGAGGGGGAGTACCTGTTCATGGGGTGCACGGCACCCACACGCTGTGACATGCACATGCAGTTGTGCTGCTCCTGGAGCACCCACATGCACCCTCCATGTGGCACCGTTCCCAAAGGCATCACGCTTTGCACACACCATGAGAGTGTAGCATCCCCCATACACACTCGATGACACTATCTACACAGCAAGCCCCATACACACATGCTGCTTACACATACACAGAGCCTACAGCACCTCATGTGCACTGAATGCACCTTATACACACACACAGGGCACATGTGGCACCTCTCCTCTATGTATATACATACGGTACCGTCCCTGCACACAAGCACACACAGAGTACACATGCATGCAGCATGAGGCACCTTGCACATCCCCATACCTGAGCTCTCACATGGAGCTGCACACCAGCTCACTCATGCACAGCCGCAGCCCCACACGCTCACCCCTGCACATACGAGGCACCTCATCCAACCCCCCTTGGGACTGCTGAGCCCCAGGATCTGTGTGCTCTCTGGCTCTGCTCATCCTACCAGGTGAGTGCAGGGGTGCAGGAGCAGCGGGTGGCTGGGAAAAGGACTTTCCAACCATAGAACCCCATCTGCCAACAGCATGGAAGGACAGAGCACTCCCTGCCCATCCTCACCCCCTGCTACCATAGTGGTGGGGTTCCCCTGCAGTTTGGGGACAGGCGCCATGGTGAAGGCAGAAGTGTGCTGTCCTTCCTGGGCAGGGAAAGCCACAGAGCAGGATCCGGCCCGCAGGACTTCAGTCCCAAGGATGACACAGAGGAGCAGTGCTGAGGGGGTTTCCTTACCGCTGTTGCTGGTGCTGGGAATGCTGCGCCTCATCCACTCGTACGGGGTGCGTCTCTGGGCATTAGGGGAGAGCTGCGGGACCGAGCTGCTGATGGGTGGAGGCAGGAGTCCAGAGCCCGGGGGCTGAATAGGGTTAAAATCTGGGGGGCTGAATCCAAACTGCCCGGGGCTGGCAGTGGAAGGAGTAGCAGGGGTCCCATAGGAATGCCAGTCCTCCTTGGCAGGGGTGTAGGGAGAGCCCCAGGCGGCTGCCGGCTGCCCGTGGTGCAGGTCGTTGTTAATCCCCGGCACATGGTGGTAGCTGGCGAAGTCCGAGTACTGAGGCGGCCCCGGCACGTAGTTCTGTGGGTTGAGGTTGAGGCCGGGGTGCCGGACGGGGCTGGGATACATGTTGGTGTCCTTATCCAGAAGATAACCTACATACATCTTCCCTGGCCGGCTCCATGCACGTGCTGTGCCGCCGTGCCGCCGACTGCGGCCGCCTTGGGCTCGGTTTGGTTGGGTTCGGTTTGGCAGGAGGTGGCTGCTCCTCCTTCTCCACCGCTCACCTGGGCGCCTTGGGGAGCTGTGTCCTGGGGCCAGGCACCTCCCTGCCCACAGGCTTTTATTGGGCCCAACCTCTCGCAGCATTTGCATTGAAAGGCAGGTTTGCATTTCAAAGTGCAGGAACCCCAGCGGGTGAGGGGGGACAATGCAAACCTCCCACCCCAGCTGCAGCAGGGACGAGGCACTGGGTGACCCCTGGGAGAACTGGGTACCCCGTGTCCCCTCCACTGTCACCACCCCACAGCTGTCCTCATGCTACCAGATATGGTCCCTTTGCAGCAGTTGGCTCTGGGGACACCAGGGCATCCCATGAGGATGCCCCAAGGAAGAACACCCCATCCCTGCAGCCATCTGTACCCCAGAAGGAGGGTGCCTTGGGATAAGCTCTTTTATTTAAGCCTGGTTATGGGCAGGGGACAAACTGGGCTGTGCACTGATGTTGAGGGGTATCAAACCCATGCTTCGTCGTGCTGCTTTCCCATGCCTGGCAGCAGCATCCAACTGATACAGGAAAAGGGGGTCTGCTGGGAAGGGAAGGGAAGGTGTTGGCTGCCCCTGCATTTACCCCATCCAGGGCAAACCCATCCCTCCCAACCCCTATAGCAAAGCTCAGCCTCAGAGAGCAGGACAGACAGACAGAAAGAGCCAGCTCTGTGCAGAAGGAAAGCCCCACCATAGACCCAGTGGGTAGCCCTTGAGCTCTGACATGGCTTCAAGGGGTTTCTGACCCGGTGGCAAGAGTTGTTCCTCATCTGTTTTCTGCCTTAAGAAACAAAACCATTTCCGTGTTTTCTGTTAGGGAAAACCAAGCAGAAACAAGGCCCTGGTGAAGCTGTGTCACCCCTGGCTGTGCTGGCCACCACCGTGTAGTCACAGTCATCACTTACAGGCTGCCTTTTTCTCCTCAAACCCAAGCACAGCCCCACAGAGGCTTCAGAAAGGTGTTTTGCCACCTCCAAGGCCAATTATACCCTTTTCTCTGCACCATCCCATTCACCTGCTGGAAACACGAGCAGGGAGAGGACTGCTCAGTCCTTACCCTTTTGGGACAGCCTGGAATGTGACAACAAGGAACAGAAAAAAAGAGAGAAAGAAAAAGGCAGAAATAAAAGGGATTTAGGATGAAATTGAGAAGAGGAGATAAAATAAGAGACTTTCAGAGCTTTTCCTGATGCAGATATGAACTTGGGAAGTGTTTCCAGCCTGGGATTGCCTCAGATCTGTGGGGTTTAACAGGAAAATGGTAAGAATCCCAGCAAAGCCCCTCTGACTTGAGGAGCTCAGTACACTGGATGCACAGCCATTCCTTGCCCCCTTGCTGCTGGTGGCTGACGTCCCCAGCATCAGCCAGTGCACTGGGGACAGCATGAGTGCTCCATGGGGCCCCATTCACGTGTACACGAGCCCTTCTCCCCACAGCATCCTGAGCTCTCCTGTGCTCATGGAGGGATCGGCATGTCCCCGAGCCCCTGCAGCACTGCTGTCATCTGTTTGCTCAAGGTGGACTTTGTGAGAGCTTGTTGTACCCACCTCACAGCCCTCTGAGACACAGCCGGGCCGGGCTGCTGCTGTTCCCAACCTGCAGTCAACCAGGAGCTACCTTCAGCCATGGAGCTGTGGACCTGAAGCAGCTCTGCATCAATCCTGGGCATCTCATCCCATTGCAGGCCTGATTCAGGCTGAGTCTGGTTGAAAATGGATGCCTCTGTGGAACATCCACTCCCTGCAATAAGTGAGAGGCAGGATGGGATCCAAAGGAGATGGGGAAAGAGGTAAGGGACCTGGTTTGCAAGAAAGGAGCAGGGTACAGTCCCAGCAATGGGAAAATACCCTCAGAGCTGGCATCTGCCTCCTAAGACTGAGCAAGGCCAGAGGTACCATGAGAGATGAATTACTTGCAGCATCCTCCCTGTGCTCCCAGTGTCCCCAGCCCCCTGCCCAGCCTTGTCCTAGCTATTGACAAAGGTGACCATCATGGATATCCTACCCAGTGAGCATCTCTGTTCAGACCGCAGCACAGATTCACTAGATTCTATCATAGAATTTTTCCCAAGGTGT